>CM064497.1:63769598-64024591 GCA_032716605.1 Paralithodes platypus | reverse complement strand
CGCCGTGATCCCCGAAGGGGTGGCCACGAACGAACCGCCCCCATGCACCTCTGTCCCCAGTCATTCGAAGCCCCTCCTCCCAACCAGCACCACCTTCATCCCTATACTTCCTCACTCCATCCTTCCACCTCTCTTTCGGTCTACCTCTCCCTCTCTGTCCTTCCACCTCGCTCTCGTACACCTTCTTAGTCATTCTCTCGCTTCCCATACGTTCCATATGGCCGAACCATCTCAAGTAGTTTCTTTTCACACTTTCCAGCACATCTACCTCCACACCACACCTCCTTCTTACGTCCACATTCGTCTGTCTATCCCTCCATGTAACTCTGCACGCACTTCGCAAGTAACTCATTTCCACCCCTCTCACTCTTGGTCTGAGTCTCTTCTCAAATGTCTATGTTTGCTTCCGTAAGTCAGTGTCGGGATTACCACACTGTCATGCAAGGACTTCTTTACTTCCATACTGACCACCCTATTTCTTGTTACTGCTTTCAGCGTTCCTACAACCCTCTCCCGCACTTCTTCATCCATAGTCCCATATTTACTCAACACACTGCCCAGATGCTTAAATGAGCTGATAATTTCCATAGCCTGACCGTTCAACTTCACCTCACACTCTGTGACTTCACCTCTTTCGAAGACCATAACCTTGCTCTTCCCCGCAATTACCTTCATATTTCGTTTTTCGCACACTGATCCAAACTCATTTACCAGACCCTGCAACTCCCATTCATTATCGCTCATCAGAACTGTATCAACAGCAAACAGCAGTGCAGGCAGCTTCCACTCATTTGCCTCCCTTATCAGCGATACACCAACATCCACTGCTCTTCCTTGTATTTCTTTCATGACTCAGTCCATATATACAGTAAACAACCACAGGGACATCACACACCCCTGTTTCAACCCAACATTCAGATCAAAGAACTAGCTCTGCTCATTTTCTACACGTACTGCCGCCTTTGCACCCTCATACATGCTCTTCAGCAACTTGCCATCTACTCCGTATATTCTAAGTACTTTCCACATACCTTCTCTATCCACTCTGTCATAGGCCTTCTCCAAGTCCATATAGGCAACATACAGCCTTTGTTGCTTCTCCAGATATTTCTCCACAACACAATTCAGGGTAAAAATCTGATCTACATATCCTCTTCCCTTCCTAAAACCGCCCTGCTCGTCACCTATCAATTTCTCCGTTCTCAATCACTACCCTACTGTACACCTTCCCTACTACGCTTAGAAGACATATTCCTCGGTGGTTGCCACACACTCCTCATTCCCCTTTACCCTTATATAGTGGGACTATTATGCCTGTCTTCCAGTCATCAGGAGCACTCCTCTTCTCCCATGCTAGTTTGCACATTGTCCATACCCATTCCATCACTATCTTACAACCATAACTCAACATTTCCCCACACACTCCATCTGTTCCTGGTGCTTTCCCCAACTTCACTCTTTTCATGGCTTCCCACACTTCTGACCTCCTGATCCCCACCTCCTCCTCCACTACTTCTCTTCTTCTCCCTCCCAAACCCCATCCAACTATGTTTGCTGGCGCTGGATTTGTATGTGAGAAAGTAAAGTACAGACAGAGATGGACAGCATGTATAGGTAGATAGATATGTTGACGGATCGATGAAATCATTGTTAGATAGACAGCCAGATTAAATAATAGACAGATAGAGATGCAGAATGACATACAGTTCTACGATCAGACAGGCTGATGGACAGAACATGGAAATTTGCACACCGCAGTAAATCCTGTACATAATAATGAATATCATAACACAGCAAAAGGAAAGCAAACAACAACAAATATGCAAGTAATACCATAAATACCCTGTAAGTAGGTCGATAGGTAGGTAGGTAAATATATATATATATATATATATGTAGGTAGGTAGTTAGGTAAGTAGGTAGGAAGGGAAGTGCATAGATAAGTAGATTCGTGAATATACTGTGAAGTTTTTATTTTCTTTCTTTTTTTCTTAACCCCTTCTCCTTCAAGTTTATCCCCACTAATTTTGAAGGTTTAAGTCGTTCAATCTATTAGTTTGGCGATTTTAAGACCTTACGCCCTCCTATTGCTATGTCTATTCTTTCTGAAATTTATGGAAGGTAATTTTGCAAAACTCTGTATAAATAGAGGTAGGACCTGTCAGAATTATAAGGTTAATTAAGTCTGTAGCCTTTTTATTCCAAAAGGTAATGCCTATTCTGAATATAATATTCTAATAACAACATTATTTATGTAATGATATCGTCGTTTGATTGACCGAGTTAACATTCCTGAACAATTATTTATATTCAATGTTGATTTAGGCAGAGTTAAGGAATACATTATTTTAAGGGAAGATAGGTCGCTTTTCTAGACCTCCTTCTCCTTCATGTCTAGGCCCATTTGTTTTGAGATTTTAAGACAGTTCACTTTATTTCTTTGTCAATATTAGGACCTTTCGCACCATTTAGATGCCGATTTTTTCCTGGTGAGCGAAAATGAGCCTGTAATTTTAGAAGGAACCGGCCTTCGGCCGGGATTTTTTTTCTACCGAAAATGTTGCAAATTTGTCTTGAAGGGGGTTTTAGAGAGTGTTTATTTTAAGCTTGATGGAGGTCTACAGAGGGAACTAATACAATAATAAATCAATAAATAAAACGTCCACAACATATACCCAATCCACTTAAAGCATAAAGACAAATTTATAACGTAGGAAGTGTGCATGGAGTTATGAGATTTGACAATGAGAGTACAGTCAAAATCAATAGTTCGCTGAAAACCTTACTCATACACTGTGTAATTGACCACTTGCGAGTTGTTAGCTATAGGGAAGTTGGAGCTGTAGATATCGATACTAAGCAGGATTACCAGCTAAAATACCGTAGTAGTGCATATATAAATACTTAAAGCCAAACTAAGCATTCATTTTATCTATAGCAAAACACAAACTCATAATGGTTGTATGTTTGCTAAAAATCAATGTTTACAGCTCCTTCTTCCTTGTTGCCTGAATCTTGCTTCTGGTCAATTTCAAGTTACTATCACTTTTCCTTGACAGTCATGTGTTTCAAGTAACCCGTGTCTTGGACTGTTTGTTTTATGTTGTGCAAATGTCGATATAATCCCTCACTCTTGATTAAATTATACGTATATTCATGATTTTTGTCCAACTTTTTACTTTGGCTGTAGAACCACTCATAAACAGTCGTAGACCTCTTATTGTTATGTATATACTGTACATACTGTATATTATATACAGTATATATATAAATATATGTATATATATATATATATATATATATATATATATATGTGTACTGTGTAGGGCATAAGGGTGTAAACAAACAAATAGGAATGTAGGGAAGAAGGAGTCTGCCTCGTATTGGCCAAAAGGGCTTCTGCAGATTTCCATTTTTCTTATGTTCTTATGTTCGTATATATATATATATATATATATATATGTATATATAATTTTTTTCCTATGAGAATGAGGGAGACAAAAGGCAGAACCGCCTGCAGTGAGTGCCTCCCCAAGAGTTGAAAGAGTGACAGGGCCAAAATCAAGGGACGTTCGAGCTAAAATGCCTGGACACACAGAGTTTGAAGCAATTTAAGTCATTGGAAGAGGGAATGACTGATTCTGGGAGAGAATTCTAGAACTCAACAGTTGAATAGAAGAAAGTCTGAGAAATAGCGTTTCACTCCTGGGTTGGAGAGTTGCACAGAGCAGGGGTGGGATTGTGTTGCACGACGGGTACTACGTACCCTACGTAGAGGTGGTATACACTGGGAAAGCTCCAAGGAACACTGGTTATTGTAGTAGTGATAGAATAGCGAGAGAGATGCAACATTGCGGCGAAGAGAGAGAGATCGCAGAGAGTTGGTGAGTGGACGGGAGTTAATGATACGAAAGGCTTTCGTTTCTACTTTGTCTAGGAGTGCGGTGTGAGAGGATCCTCGACCCCACACATGTGAACAATACTCAATACAAGGACGCACTGTGCCCCTGTATAGAGCAAGAAGCTGCACAGGGGTAAAGAACCCCTTGAAGCGGTTGAGCCCACCCAGCTTGTGGGAAGTTGCCTTAGCAAGACTGGTAATATGGTCCTTCCAAGTGAGAGAAGAAGAAAAAGAGACACCGAGAATATTGAGAGAAAATGAAGTATTGATTTTTGTATTGTTGAAGAATATGGGATAGTCCTCTGTAGGTTCCGCATGGGTAGTAAGATGGAGAAATTGAGTGTTTGAAACATTAAATGCAACAAGGTTTTCTTTACCCCAATTGGAAATAGTAGCTAGATCAAAAGATAAGTGTTCTATGGCTTCATTACGTTTGTCTTTAACCCTTTCTATGCGGGCTTATTTGCGCTATTTAGGGCATATTCAGGCACTCCTGAATTATTAATCAAGTATCTGCATCAAATGAACTGTATTCTGCCGAAAACTAGGCGATAATAGCTTCAAAATGACACCAGAACGAGCTCCGTAGGTCGCGGGGTTCACCCGCAACGTTGCCATAGACATTAGGGAAAACTCGCTAATCATTAGCTCTCACTCGTTCGGCAACACTGTTGAGACAACCGCGCGAGACCACAATCCCCCTCATTGAGCAGCTGGCTGCTCTGAAGGTCGGACGGAGTTCCCTCACGCTCCCGCCCACTGACACTCAATTTCTACGGCTTTTACAGGCTTTTAAAGCCTGGAGATTGATGTAAATTGCCCATGCGTTCCAGAACGTCATCCGCAGGGAAAGGGTTAAGGGATTGCTGGCTTGGGCGTTCTGGAAAACTAATTGAGTAGTGTAAGGTAGAGTCGTCTGCGTATGAATGGATGGGACTGGATGTACAGTTGAGAAGATCATTTATGAAAATTAGAAAGAGAACTGGAGATAGCACAGAACCCTGAGGAACACCGGAGTTGATAGAATGAGGAACTGAGCGATGGCTGTCCACATCTGCAGCTATGGAACGGCCGGAAAGGAAATTAGAGACAAAGGCACAGATGGAGTGATAGAAACCGAAGAAGGGTAGTTTAGAAGTTAAAGATTTGTGCCATACTCTATGAAGGACTTCGATATGTCTAGTGCAATAGAAAAGGTCTCACCGAAGTCCCGAAAGGAGGATGACCAAGAGTTAGTAAAGTATGAAAGAAGATCACCAGTAGAGCGACCCTTAAGGAAACCATACTGGCGATCTGAGAGCAGATTATGAGAAGAGAAATGCTTAAGAAATTTGGAAGAAATAATATTTTCAAAAACTTTAGAGATACAAGAGATGAGATCAATTGGATGATAGTTGGAGGGTTGAGATTAGGATATTAGGCATGAATAGGAGAGAGGGTGGTGGAGAGGGAGGAATATCACCGGAATCATGCAAGGTTGAGTTTCTAGCGAAAGTTTGAGTGAAGAGTTCAGCTTTGTCAGAGGAAGAAGTGATGGTTGTGTCATCAGAGTGAAAAAAGGGACAGAAAGTCGAGGAAGAAAAATTGTTGGAGAGGTTTTTGGCTAGATGCCAGAAAGATTGGGAAGAGCTAGAGTTGGATATTTCAGTGCATTTATTATTGATGATAGAGTCGAAGAACAGATTTGGCTTGATTCCGGGCAGAAACATAGGATGAATAAGATTCTTGAGTCATAAGGCGTTGGTATTATTTGAATGCTTCCTCCTTGTTGTGGACGGCAGTAGAACAAGCGTGAGTAAACCAAGATTTGTTTTGCATTAGACTGAGAGAAAGAAAATGGAATGTACGCTTCCATACCCAAAAGGATTACCTCGGTAATGTGTTCAGCACTCTCCGAGGGTCCTCGGCCACGGAAGCAGAAGTCATTCCATGGAAAATCAAAGAAGTACTGCCAGAGAGCCTCCCAGTCGGCAGTGCAATGTGCCTCAAGCACCGCTGGCTTAGTGGATCGGATGGTCGTAATGAAGAGATAGGACAGGTGACGGAGATAAGTTTATGGTCAGAGGAGCCCAAAGGAGAGAAAAGATTGACTTTATAAGAAGAAGGGTTAGAAGTCAGAAATAAGTCGAGAATGTTGGGCCGATCTCCGAAGCGATCCGGGATACGGGTGGGTTGCTGGACCAGCTGCTCTAGGTCATTTAGGATAGAACAGACGTAGGCTTTTTCACCAGGTTGGTCAGTAGTGTGAGAGGAGAGCCATTGGCGGTGGTGAATGTTGAAATCTCCTAAGATGGAGATTTCAGAGAAGGGAGAGATGCATAGAATGTGTTCCACTTAAGAGTTTAGATAGTCAAAGAATTTGGGAAAATCGGTTGAGTTAGGGGAAAGATTGACAGCACAGAAATATTTAATATTAGAATGACAGGATTGTTTGAGCCATAAAGTTGAGAATTCAGATGAGTCGAAATCGGAAACACGAGTGTAAGTGAGTTTGTTGGGCACGTATGTATAACATCCACTTTTGGCTTTGAAACTAGTATAGAGAAAGTAGGAGGATACAGAGAAGGGGCTGCTGGCAGTTGTCTCAGATACCTGGGTTTCGGTGAGGAAAAGAAGATCAGGTTTTGTAGGAGGAGAGATGGTGTTCGACTGAGTGAAAATTAGAGGAAAGGCCACGAATATTGCATAAGTTGATAGTAAGAGTGACAGGCCGTGGTCCAAAGCATTTAGAGGGGTCGTCAGGGGAAGGTAGGGCATGTGTGAGGGCATTTATGGTCCCCCCCCCCCCCCCCCCTGGGGACTCCGAGCCTTGGTGAGTGTTAATCATTTCTAAAAATGTTTATTTTTGTTGAAGGAGGGAGTGTGGTATGCATGTTAAGTGTAGTGAAGTAGATAGGAGGAGAAGGTGTTTGTGAGAACAGGCTGGACTACTCTCAGTGTATGTGAGGCACAAAGAGAATCAGTAAGAGAGGCCAAACAAATGAAACAGGAGTTCCAGCGACTCCTTATCAAATGCTTACAGCCTCTCCTGGGTATAGCCCTGTTCAATTGGTGCCTACAATCTACCCCCATATATACACCGCATAGTAAACACTAGCCACTGAGGATCCACTACAGTGGAGAAATGCATTTGGCATAATTTTAACATATGTCTTCCTATTGTCTTTGCAAATATCTTATTGGCATATTTTTAACATATATTGTCCATTTTCTTGACAGTTTTTTATAAATGATTAAGCATATGGCATGAATAAGTGTTTTATCCTTTTTAAGCAGACTCCGAATAGTTGAGCTTCGAGTTTATTTACATAAAGAACTAAGATATCTTGAGTCACAAATCTTTTTAATTACCTGCAACAAAGTGCAGCATACTTTTTAAACTTTATTAAGCATTTCGCTTGAATAAATGTTTTAAATGTTTATGTACAGCCAGCATAAGTTGAGCTAGTTGTATAATTGCATTCCGGATTTGGCATAAAGAACGTCTAATAAGACATCTTGATCCACAAACCTTTTAATTTTCGCAACAATACGCAGCATACTTGAGCTCAGTCTTTTATGTGCATTTTGTATTTGGCATCAAGCATATCTAAAACTATATCTTGAGCCACAGACCATTTATATTTTTTCCCACAAAGTTTGTTTCTCTGCACTATATATATATTTTCTGTATATATATATATATATATATATATATATATATATTATATATATATAATATAATATATATATATATATATTATATATAGTGCCATGTGAAATAATTATAGAATTAAGTCCATTAGAGGGACTTTTTTATAAATATATGTATTGAAAAGGACCTGTATTTTATGCTAGTCTACCCTATCAATAGATATTCTCATAATGATCAAACACACCAGAAGAGCACATACCTCCACCATGCGTGCAAACCAGAGCAACTGAACCATTTACTGAAACTTCTTACCCTCTTCTTCAACCCCTTCCCCGCTGATTTACTGAAACTTTTCCTCCTACTTCCTGAAACACGGGCTATAACGCAGATAAATGAGATGAGTTTCGTCTCCCGCAGAGGAAAAGAATCGTTAATTCACAATTTCGCAAGAGCTATGCATCCTAATGACGTGGATATTTGCATGTCCTGATGGGTGTTCTAAGCATGCAATTAAAACTTACATGCCAGTGATGTATAATAATTATCATCAAGCCTGTATTAAGCTGGGTGGTGTTCAAATGAAATGCTAAAACAAATCAATGGGATGAAGTACTCCGAGTGTGTGTGTGTGTGTGTGCACGCGCGCTTGTGCGTGTGTGTATGTGTGTGTGTGTGTGTATGATAGCTTAAGTTATGAAGATACTTCAATATGTTATGTTTGCCTATTTTAATGTGTATTTATCCTATATGTGAATTTTAACAGTGTATGTGTGTGTGTGTGTGTGTGTGTGTGTGTAATTGCTTATTTTCTTAGCTTACAACATTGCAATCAATATCGTGTTGTTTGTTTATTTTGCGTGTTCATGTACTGAATGTTGTACCATATCAGTATGTATATGCGTACGTGTGTGTGTGTGTGTGTGTGTGATTGTGACTATAAAAATACCTCCTGCAACTTGAAGTTATATTTTTTTTTAGAATCTAGTATTTAGTGTTCATCTAGTCGAACGTCCTTGTGAAGTCGGATTAATTTCCCCTGCATTGACTCTGAAGTTATTCCCAAGGGCTTTGAAGAATTCCTCCACATAACGTTCAGTTCTACGGGTGCCTTAATAAGAACATAAGAACTTAAGAAAATGGGAGTCTGCAGAAAGCCGATTGGCCTAAGCAAGGCAGATCCCTGTCCCACACAACCCCAATTCAATTACAAAGCCCAATTATAGGCTTCACACTCTAATACCCTGAGGATCATCTTACCAAAACGGTTAGAGATTAACGCAGGATTATGGAAGTCTGCAGAGCGCTGATTGGCCCAACCCGGCTGATCCCCCTTCACACCCAACCCTTCTCGTCCATATGCTTATCCAATTTTATCTTAAAGCTCCCTACAGTTTTAGATCCCACTATAGCACTTGGTAGTCCATTCCACCCATCTACAACTCTGTTACCAAACCAATACTTGCCTATATCTTTTCTGAAACGAAATGTATCTAATTTGAAACCATTGGTACGAGTTCTTTCGCTATCACTGAGCTTTAGTACATTTGCCATGTCCCCTTTGTTAATCCCACTAACCCACTTGAACACCTCTATCATATCCCCTCTAACTCTGCGTCTCTCTAACGAATGTAAACCTAATTTCTTCAACCTTTCTTCATACGAAAGATTTCTAATATTATGGATCATTTTTGTCATTCTACGCTGTACTCTCTCCAATGAATCTATGTCCATTCTGTAATAAGGACACCAAAATTGGACAGCATAATCCATATGGGGTCTCACTAATGACAAGTAAAGTTTTAAGATAACATCAGCAGTTCTGTTACTCACACTCCTAGAGATGAACCCGAGAATCCTGTTTGCCTTATTACGAACGCTTATACACTGTTTTCTAGGCTTCAAATCATTGCTAACAAACACACCTAGATCTTTCTCGCAGTCTGAATTTTCTAATTCTAAATTAGCTAGTTTATATTTAACATTTGTTTGCATCTTCCCTATCTTTAATACCTTGCATTTGTCAATGTTAAACTTCATCTGCCAATTTACTGACCATTCATGTAAGGTATCTAGATCCCTTTGGAGGCACTCTATATCGCTATCTGAATCAATTGATCTCCCTATTTTAGTATCGTCTGCGAATTTACTTATCCTACTAGTTATACCTAAATCTAGGTCATTTATGTATATAAGAAACAACAGGGGACCTAATACCGATCCCTGGGGGACACCACTTTTGACTGCTCCCCATTCTGACTTCGTACCATTTATGCTGACTCTCTGCTTCCTACCAATTAGCCATGACCTAATCCATCCTAACAACGCCCCACCTATTCCATGTGCCTCAACCTTTCTCATCAATCTCTCATGAGGGACTCTGTCGAAAGCTTTACTGAAATCTAAATATATAATATCATATGACTTGTCATTATCTACTGCTTCATATACCTCTGAGAAAAAACTAAGCAAATTAGTAAGGCAAGACCGTCCCTGAGTGAATCCATGCTGAGAAGAATTGATTAAGTTAAATGTTTCTAAGTGGTTTCTCATTTTCCTAGCAATAATTGACTCTAGTAGTTTTCCTATGATTGAAGTGAGACTAATGGGACGGTAATTGGATGCTATTGATTTATCACCTTTTTTGAAGATCGGAACTACATTTGCAAGCTTCCAAGCTTCTGGAACTATACCTGTTTCTAATGACTTGTTAAATAGAAATGTTAATGGATAACTTAACTCATCTCTGCATTCTTTTAATACTCTAGCATATACCTCATCGGGACCAGGCGATTTATGAGGTTTCAGTCTGTCAATTTCCTTAACCACATCATTTCTACTTATAGTAACCGTACTTAACCTATTTTCTATACTATCGCTGCATACCTTACGGACTTCTGGAAACTGTGCCAAATTTTCATTAGTGAAAACGGAAAGAAATTGACTATTTAATGTACTGCACATTTCTAAATAACTTTCTGTCAATTTTCCTATCGAAGTTTTAAGGGGACCAATTACATCTCTAACCTTGGATTTATATAGTTGGTAAAAAGCTTTAGGATTATTTTTTGAGTCATTGGCAACCTTAATTTCATAATTTCTTTTTTCTTTACTAATATCCTTTTTTACCTGTCTTGATAGATTCTGATAGTAAGCAAGTAGGTGAATTTCGCCTTTTCTAATTTTTCTATATATTCCTCTCTTTTGTCCTAGCAGATCTAATAGTCTATTATTCATCCATTTGGGTTGGTTCTGTGTTGATCTAAATTTTCTTTTGGGGATATATTTATTTTGCGCATTGAATACTGACTTGATAAAATTATCGTATGTATCTACCAAGTTTGACGTCTCCTCCTGACTTAAGATGACAGGTGCCTGAGAAAGGATACACTCATTTGGACACCTGGATCGACTTAATTTTTTGACCATAGGGTCCGCTAACAGGGCTTCTCTTAACCCACCATAATTGGCTTTTCTGAAGTCAGGTATTAATGTTGTATTCTCTCTGGTATTACCTTTCCATTGTATATTAAAATACACAGAATTGTGATCACTATTTCCTAGGTGGTCCCCGATTTCTACACTATTTATCATATGTTCATTGTTACTGAAAACTAAATCGAGAATATTATCACCTCTAGTCGGCGTATCTATGAATTGAGATCAAAAATTATCTTGTACTACCTCAATAAACTCCTTTGAATCAGAGTCGCCTATTTGTTGCTGCCAATCTATATTAGGGAAATTAAAATCCCCCATAATGCACACGTTGCTAAGCCTTGATGCTATTTTAATTTCCTCCCATAATGATGTTCCGTCATTTCTACTCATATTTGGCGGTCTATACATAACTCCAATAACTAAAGTCTCACTACCTTCGTTAACTTCTACCCAAACACTTTCATTTTCATTATTTACTCTAATACCTGATTTAGTACAGCTTTTTAATGAACTCCTGACAAACACTGCTATACCGCCACCCCTCTTACTTGTTCGGTCATATTTAAACAAACTATATCCCGGTATATCAAACTCTGCTAAAAATGCCTGGTTTCTGTATTAATCCATGTTTCAGTTAGCGCTATTATGTCTATATTTTCTTTGCTAACCAGTGCTCTAAGTTCGTTCATTTTGTTACATAAACTCCTGCAATTTGTATAATAAACACTCAAACTATTACTTGTATTTGCAACTATTTTTCTATTGTTTTTAACTAATTTATTTTTACCTCTTGAACTACTGGACCTAGACGGAAAATCTACGCTATCAGAATGTTCGTTATTACTATCAATTTGATGTGGCTGGGATTCTATTTTACTTACACACCTATGGTTTATTAACAAAACCCCGCAACAAACTTGTCGAGTGAGCTGGCTAAGGTCGAAACTCCTAGTCGAGAGAGATGTACTCCATCCTGGGCATACAGTTCATCCTTACCGTAGAAGAGGGTCCAGTTATCCAGGAATGGAATAGTATTTGCCTTGCAATACTTCTCCAGCCGGCTATTTACACCAATAGCCCTGGAGGACCATTCCTTCCTTACCCCTCTTCTTGGTAGGATACTGTGTACCACAGGAACTCCACCCTTCTCCTTGATCCTCTCCAACATTTCCTGGTACGTGGTGAGCAACTCCTCAGTCCTGCATTTCCAAATGTCGTTGCTCCCTGCGTTGAGGAAGATGGGGGTCCTCTCCACTCGCTTCCATGACACCATCTAGCTTTTCTGCCACCTTCTCGACTCTGGCACCAGGCAGACAGACAACTTTACCAACATGTGTGTTAGTAGCCCTACCAAGGTATTTAATCATTGAATCCCCTACAATTAAAATAGACTTAGCTGTTTTCTGTTGTCGGCGTGTAGCAGGAGTTGTAGCAGCAACAGCAGCAGACTTCCCCCCCTCCCCTCTCACTGCCTCGATGATCGCCACTTCCTCGCCATCACTCTCATCAGCCAAGGTGCTGAAGTTGTTGTGGGTCTTGAGTGGCTGCCTTTTCAGCTTGCAGGCCGTTGCACTGGTTGACACCACTTTCCAAGGGGCTTCACGATCCCTGGGAACACTTCCGGTAGCCTCACACTTCTTTTCCGCCATAGCTAGTCTCAAGGCCATATTTTCATCTTTGAGACACTGAATCTCCTGCTCCACACTCTCCAGTCTTTCTTGCAAAGCAAGACAAAGCTGGAGAGTATGGGAGGAGACAGCAGACTCATCAACAACAGCCATCACTAAGAAAGTTCACTAGGGCCTCACTAAGGGTAAACCGGTTCACTAGCGGTCACTGGGGACGTCCGCACTAGTCAGGGGTCAGAGGGCAACTGTAGAATATGTTTAAATAGTTTATGTTAAAAACAAGTTATGATGTTGGTTGGGGTATTTTCAGTGATATGTTGGTGGGAGACTGTAGATAAGGTTAAGGAGGTAGAGCTTGGTTTTTGGTCTATATATTTATTTATTAAATTATTTATGAATTTCCTCGCTAGACTTCCATCAAGCTTAGAAAAAACACCGCCTAGACCCCCTTTCAAGATAAAATCCGGCCCAAGGCCAGATCCTTCTAAAATTAGAGGATCCTTATCGCTCGCCAGGAAAAAATCGACACCTAAAGAGCACGAAAGGTTTGGAAATTGACAACAAAATGAGGCGAAAGGTCTCAAAATCGCCAAAGTAACGGAACGATCGTCTTTAAACCCCAACACTAATATGCTAAACATGAGGGAGAAGAGGGTCTCTTAAATAGCTTTCTCAACTGCTGAAAAAAATATATATGATAAGATATTTATTGATAAAAACAAGTATTCAAGAGCGTTACTGACGAGTTATTGTGATTTAATGTAGTTATTATGATATTTTGCAGAAACAATCAATTAACTATTTAACTTTCATGGCCTTTTGCAGGTAGTTAGGAATTCATTTTGTCCTTCATTTAAATGCATCCAACATTGTGTATTTTATATTAAGGGGAGGCAGACCGTTTTTCTGGACCCCCTTCTCCCTAACGTTTAGCCCCACTAGTTTGGCGATGTTAAAACCTTTCGTCACATTTCGTTGTCAATTTTAAGACCTTTCGTGCCATTTCGTTGTTAATTTTAAGACCTTTCGTGCCATTTAGGTGTCAATTATTTCCTGGCGAGCGATAGCGAGCCTACAATTTTAAGAGGAACCGGCCTTCGGCCGGGACATTTTGCTACCGAAAAATTTACAAATTTATCTTGAAGGGGGGTCTAGGGGGCGTTCTTCTAAGCTTGATGGAGGCCTAGGGAGGAAACTAAAACAATATATGAATACATTAATTAATAGACCAAACAAAGGGTCAGTCTCCCCTTAAATAGGAAGTTAATTACACGTGTCAGTAGTTTCTTGTGAGTAATTGCCTCAAAAGCTGGTTTTAATTGTTATTCTTACTGAGAACTGCACCCCTTTACCTGAGTTCAATCATTGGACGTGTGCCTGAATATATTATAACGTAGTGGTATAGTAGTTACCTGGTATCACACCAAGCATTGTACCCTCATATGTCATGCACAACTACATGCTGGCAATATGTTGAGACTCTTATGTACTGGAAATATCAACTGTACTCTGTTTATTTTCACCTGACGGTAAATTCAGTCCCTTAGCAGCTGATTTTTCGGTACTTAAGGGGATTCATCTCTTTCTTTCTTTCTCTTTCTCTCCTTTTCTCTCTTTCTCTGGCTTGTGTCCATTCGGCCTCATTCAACCAACTGTTTTAAGACATTTATCCCCATCCAGGTGTCGATATCTTCCTGGCAAGCGATAGCGAGCCAGCATGGTATGGAGAAATCCGGCTTCGCCGGAGAAATTTATTCTATTGAAAAATGTACAAATTTAGCTTTCTCTCAAAACAAAAATATATTTGTGATGGCTCGCTACCGCTCACCAGGAAAATATTGACACCTGGATGGGGGTAAACGTCTTAACCCCTTATTAGCGGGGCCCGACTTAAGTTCGTATCGAAAAATCTGGACTATGTGGCGGGGCCCGACTTAAGTCTGTGTGCAATTTTGGCGCAATATTGGCTCTGAGAGAGAGACGAGCGATGGGAGGAGCGTAGGTTGCCTCATGACCGCTCGCCACGGCTGCCGTGGGCCTACTGACATCTACTCCACACACATCCACCCTCCCTCCCTCGCTACACACGTAATTATGTAACAAAATTACCGTATTTAAGCGATTTTGCCCTTCGGTTGCACGATCGTTTAAGACAACCAGTGATCGTAGAAGGATGGTTCAGGTGTCATTGGAAAGCTCAATTAACGCCCTTTCAGGGATACATAATTGTATTACGCTCTGGCTCTTGTTTATGCATGAAAAAGAGCATGGAAACAAGGCCATTTATGGTTTAACCCTTAATTAGCGGCTCACCACATAAGTCGTATTTAATAAAGCTGGACTATGTGGCGGCGCTCGACATAGGTCGAGTGGCAATTTCAGCACGTAATGTTGCTGAGAGAGAGAGACAAGTGGTGGCAGGAGAGTAGCGAGCGTATGACTGCTCCAGACCACCGCGGCGAACATACTGACACGAATCCCAGCTCCCTCCTCCCTCTCTCACTCGCTATATAAGGAATTGTATCGGGAAAGTGGCTAATTACATGCTTTTTGCACTCGCGTTGCACGGTTATTGCAAGAAAACTAGCCATCATAAAAGGATCGTTATGGTGTCATTCGAAAGCTCTGTTTATGCCCTTTCAGGGATAGATACTTGTTTTACGTTCTGGGTCTTATTTAGGCATGAAAATGATCACGTAAACAGCCCAATTTTGGCTAAAAACACCCCGCTGGGCGGTACATATAAATAAACCGCATAGGCCGCTCTTAAGGTGTTAAAAAAAACGCTTGGCACGTAGTTGAAAAAAACTGATGCGGCCGTGTTAAAACAGTAGGCTGAATGGGGCCGAATGGATGCAAGCCAGAGAGAGAGGGAGAGAAAGAGAACAAAAAGTGAGGCGGGCTCCCTTAATGGAAAGAGATGAAACTACTGTGTCTCTGCATCATATAGATACAAAGTTTTCATGATTAATAACATAATTCGCTTCAATATCTTCGCACTGGCTGAGTAATCAATATATGAACATGACATTTCACCAACAGCTTAAAACAAACAGACTATAAGCTGATGGCAGAGTATTATAGCTGACCGAATGATTAAGAAAGTATATATCTGTAACTGGTAAATTAGAGTTGCGGGAAAAACAAAACTCTTGTGTGGTACGCCCTGAAATAGACTCATGACTGCATATATTACTAAAGTCGGTGTCACACTAGCTACTTTTCTAGCAATTTTGTTAGGCACTTGTGATTTAGCATCTTCTGTGTTAAAGTTATATTATTTCAGTCTCTTATAATCCTATTAATTCAGTCTAGTTGTCGATTCCAATGCAAACACACAAAAAAAAGTAGTTCGGGAAAAATTTGTTCATTTTGAATTGACGAAAACAAAATCCGCCCATGTGACATAGGCTTCAGGGGAGGTTTTTAGTTTGTTCCCTAGACCTCTACCAAGCTAAAAAAAAAAAAAAAATAGACCCCCCTTGAAGATAAATGTAGCCTATACATTTTTCGGTAGAAAAATTTCCCGGCCGAAGGCCTTTTCCTCTTAAATTAAAGGCTTGCTATCGCTCGCCTGGAATGAATCGAACCTAAGTGGCACGAAAGGTCTTAAAATTGACAGGAATGGGGTGCAAGTTCATAACATTGACAAACTAATGGGGCGGATGTCTTAAAATCTCAAATCAATGGTGCTAAACATGAGGGAGAAAGGGGTCCAGAAAATATCCCTCAAGCGGAAATCTCCTTTTAAGTGCACAACTCTGGCACTTCAATTGAGGCTATACGGAAGTTGGGGCCGTGAACATCGACATTCCAGAGAAATCCAATAATAATGTGAGTTTCTCATGGATATAAAGTATGATCAATATTGTTTTATGTATTTAGATATGTATTATGACCGTATTTTAGCTGGTAATTCTACTAAATATCGATGTCTAACTTCCTTATAGCCTGAAACTCGCAAGTGGTCAATTGAACCTGGTAATGAAGAGCAAAACGAATTTAATATGCTGATTCTCCGTTGCCATATTAGTCAGGGAAATATGACCGTTTTCTATTCAACAGTTGAACAAATATTATCTTCGAGCGGGGCAATAGTTACTCGAGAGTAGTAGGGAGGGTCACCGTTTTTTTTTTATCTTTCTTTCCTTTCCTCTCTTTCCCTGGCATGTATCCATTTGGCCCCATTCAGCCAACTGTCTTAAGACGTTTATCCCCATCCAGATGTCGATTTCTTCCTGGCGAGCGATAGCGATCCAGCATTGTATGGAGAAATCCGGCTTCGCCGGAGAAATTTTTCTATCGAAAAATGTACAAATTTAGCTTGCTGTCAAAACAAAATATATATATGCTGGCTCGCTACCGCTCGCCAGGAAAATGTTGACACCTGAAGGGGGTAAACGTCCTAAAACAGTAGGCTGAATGGGGCCGAATGGATACAAGCCAAAGAGAGAGAAAGAGAAAAAAAGCGAGGTGGGCTCCCTTAAGGTTTTAACATACATTTCATATATATTAAAACTAGCTCATGTACGGTAGATGAGAGGCTTTTCAGTACAGTAATTAGAGGAAAAATAATAACATTGTTGAATTATATATCGAACATTTGATTAAACTAAATAACTTTATTTCCTGAGTTTTATTAGTTTGCATTTATATTTAGTTTTACTATGAGGAAATATTCAAATGTTCCTGTCAACTACTTTATAATATTCATTATGTGATAAAGGGTAGGCTTATGTTTATTGTTCATTATTATTATTATTATTATTGTTATTATTATTATTATTATTATTATTATTATTATTATTAGTATTGTTATACGTGGTTGTAATCCAACTCGCTTGATACTTGGTTCTCATAAGTTCCTTATTTGGGTAACTTAGAACATAATCCTCCCCGACAGGAACATAGCTAGCATTGATATAAATATTTATAGATCACTCAAATCACACCCCAAGACAATTAATACACACGGCATAGTTCACAGGTTCACAAGCTGGGGCACATTAGGTACTTAGCTATGGAGCGTAAGACCAATGGCTATATTAGGTGACTGGGAATAAGTTGAATAAGTTTTACTTATTCATGAATAATGACGTCACTAACAAAGCATCAGAATCAACATATCAAATAATATATATATATATATATATATTTTTTTTTTCTATATTCCAACTTACTTCCTCTCGGGCATAGGCTGAGAGCCTTAACATTCACCGCTTTACAATGAACAGTGAAGCCCGTGAGGTCTTGTTCCAGTCTAGGGAGTGATACATGTGAAGCGCGTAGAGTACAACGAGCACCTGCCATCTTGCCTTCACATGAGGCACGGTGCTCACTCATGGCCCGAAACGACCCCATCTCTGAAGCCACCTCGTTCCCGTGCTTCACTGTCTCACCCCCTACACTCGGACTCTCACACTTACACACACACAACGCCACCTGTTGAGCAGATAACTCACCATAACATAATGATGACAATATCTCAAAAATAGTTAAGTATGCAAAGGGAGGAATCACGTAGCATAAATATGGGCAGCTGGTATCGCGGAGACAAACAGGTGAGGTAGAGCGTGGCTGCTGGCTTATGCTGGGGTCACACATTCACGTATATGCTCCCGTATGCTCCCGTACGAAGGTTTATTGGTAGTTGGCAACCGAATACGTAAAACGTAAGGGCTTAGTACGCAAAACGTAAATTAAATTGTGTCTAGTCGTGGGGGTTGGTACGCATGGCGGGATTAGCCACGCTGGTCGGGAGGTGGTTGGTGCGGCCAAGGCCGCCCGGTATGTTTTGGATTTCAAATCAGATACGGGGCACGCGCTCACGTATGTCAAAAGTCGGGAAATCTTACGTCTGACCGGGCGAGCTGCTACGTCTGACGGGAGCAACCCCGTCAGACATAGCTGCTCGCCCGGTCAGACGTAAGCTGCTCCCGTCAATCGCACTGCGGGTTGGTGGCGGCGGAAAAACGCGGCAACGTTGTAGGGGGGGGGGGGGGGGGGTATATAAGGACCAGCTGGGGACACTCCAGTCACACCTCTCACCACACCGGAGCAGCAACCAACGTATATATACGTCCTCGCCGAAAATAAATCGTAGCAGCAAAAGGACTGCACCTATGGCTTTCATATCTTTACCACATGTACCTTACCCTTTAGGCTACCCACCACAAAAATTCCAAATCCCTCCTCCCACCCACTCGCTGACTGTCGGTCCCGTCAGAAGGAAAAAAAGGGAAAATCTGTGGCGGCGAAACGATTGCACCAATCGGTTCCATATTTGTGTGACAAGTCCCTTACCCTTCTGCCTTCCCCTCACCACATCCCCAACCGCCTCCCACCACCCACTTCCAGCGTATCCGTACGAAGAAAAGGAAAAAAAGGAAAATCTGTGGTGGCGAAACTACCTCACCAATCGGCTTCATATGTGTAACACAAGTCAATTACCCTTCTACCTTCCCCCCACCAACCCCAAAACCACCCTCCCACTACCCTCCCACCCATACATTCCGATACCATAAAGTCTCTGTAGTCTATAGTGTCTTTTCAGCTACTTTCGGGACTATCGGGACCTGATTTCTGGCGAGGGGAGTGTTTTTTTTACCATTATCCTTCCTTTCTCTCCCAACTTGATAGATTTAGCAAAAAAAAAAAAAAAACCCAAAAAACTCTGGCACGGGCAGAAGCACACCGTCAAAATTGGCTGGCACTCAGCGGGTTAAGGTTACAAGGATGAATGGTCTCTCTTCTTGCTCCTTTCCTTCTTCTCTTGTTCCTCTTGATAGGTGAAGTTTGCTATTGCAAGTAGTTCCAAGATTTCGATGTAGGAAAGGATCCATTTCATTACCAACCCAGACCTACGTGGTTGACAAAGACTGTCTTTGTCTGTGTTTGGACAGACGGGGTGTGCCTACGCTTGTCCGGAAACGGTCCACGTAAGTCCTAAACACTCCCAAGGCGTATGGCCTCAGCTACGCAGGTCTTGTGGGGGCGTGGCCATGGGCGTGGCCTGTGTTTCCGCAAATCGGGCAGCCCAGGCGGACTAACGGGGACATGCTTACGCAAGTCGCAAGCACGTACGTAGTTCCATACGACTACATTACGTCTGACGTAACACTGGCCCGGTCACGGTACGTCTGTCGGGAAGTGCAATAGTCGTGCTCTATATGGGCGTACACGGCCGGACTACGCCCGTCAGAACACAAAATTGGCGATTTCGCCTGACGGGAGCTGTCGGAGCGATATACGGGAATGTGTGACCCCAGCATTAGGGTCACGTGACCAGGAAGGACTGGGGTCAAAGTAACCGCGGCTGGGTCTAGATTAAAGTTAATACGACGTATACTTGCAAATCTTAACAATATGGAATATTTAGTCTAAGATCAATAAATATGAATTTGACGTTAGTCCTATAGAGATGACAATTTAAATTACAAATATATAATCAAGAGAAAAGAGTGAATAATTATACACCATGTCTAGGAAAAATAATTAAAGTCAGTAAATGTGACTTAACGAACAATACTAAGGAATTTCAATGTCACAAAACGTGCAGTGAATAAAATGTAACCTAACTGGAAAATAAATTAGAAACACCACAAGGTGGGTGAAATTAATCTATATATTATAAACTGTTATAGAACAAGTAGTGAATCGAAAAGCAGCCAGAAGTATAGGCTATGAACACAGTTGGGTATAATAGAAATTCCCAATACAAGTTCGAATGTTATTCATCGTATAACGTGGTGGACCGAATTATTTACAAGTTAAATATATAATAAAATATTCAGACTAAAGTAATAAGGTACTCGAACGTACTGACTAATAATTAACAAGGGGAATGCAATTTCTGATTATTGGTAATTATATCTTGAATGGACCTAGAGATGTCCGTAAATTAGAAATATATAAATTAGGGGACAGGTATAAGAATTACGCTCTCATTAAACCCTTCACTACGCACTTATATACACATTGATAATAGACACATGAATAAGATCTATAAGTGTTCATAAAAGGTTTATTAGGTCGAACCTATATATATATAATATATGGAATATAAAGGAGTTATATCCAGAGTATTATATATCTTAACGATAATGACGTAAAATTAAGGTTTTAACAAATATGAGGTATAAGTTAATGAAATGAGAGACCAAAGGGGTCTCGATAATTTACTTTGACTTGAACACTAATATATCTTATATAACCTTCACAACAATTCCAAAACTCAAGAACACATAGAAACAGTTAGACTGGAGGGAGATGATCCTTTGGAGAGATCTTGTCTGCGGTTAGCTCGTACGTTTTTAAGCATCTTATTTATCAGAGAGAGGCGGCGTTTTCATACAGAACTAGAATAATCACTTCTAGTATTTTAGATGCATCTAGGACATTCACTTCTAGTGCTTAGATACTAATTAGAGCTTTTCACTTCTAGAGCCTCTCCTACACAACTAGAATTTTAACTTCTAGCTCATCTACACCTTACTAGAATAGACACTTCTAGGTACTCTACACTTACTAGAACGGACACTTTCTAGGGTTACGAGGTGGCTGTATATAGGGACGATTGGCTTAACCCCATCAGTAGCGAGTCTGACATTGGATCCTCATTCTAGTTTGCCTTTGGCTTATAGACGGGTTCGACAATGTTTGCCTAACAATTCTAAATTTCAGGCAGAGGATATTCAGTTTTTAAATTGGATCAGGGTTAATTGGTTTCGGAATATTAGGGGCATTTGGATTCTGGTTTTCGAAGTATGGTGAAGTTAATAATGGCTTTAAAAATACAATACATATAGTGATACATGGAGAATGTTATTCTTTATTTCTTAAAATTAAACTCATATTTTAGAAAGCTTGCATGGTTGCATGAAATTGTATTGCATTAATTCGGACTTTTCTCTATTATCACTGGTGTATGCAAAGCTTTCTTTACTCTCTGTTGATCTGTTATTGTTGACATCCGTGGCCTTATCACATCTGTTGTAGTAAAACATTGGATATTGATGAGGAATTTGCATAAACTCTTCTCCGTTGTAGTTCAAATCGGGTTCTTGGGTTGGATACGCCTCTATTCCGTATCTCTGACCTTGTGATTGGCCCGGAAGAGGCCCAGGGGATTGGCCCGGAATCAGGTCATCCTAGATGAGTGGCCTTGTAATTCCCGTGGGTATCGGTAGAGGGTGTTGTTTTATTATGGTAGACTGCGTTGTTTCTTGACACAATAGAGCATGGTGATTTGTGATGATAGACTGTGTTGTTTCTTTTTCTGTCTGTGCTTGTGTCCTGTTCTTCTTCTTCGATCTTCTCTTCTCTCGGAGGCTGGCTGTTTTGGCTTGTGGTTGGGTCGTTTCCTCCTGGAATGTTGGTAGATAGGTTGGGGTCCTCGTGTCTCTTTTAAAACGTGTGTCTTCTGGGTATGTGGGTAGACCTGGTGGGGGTTTCATTGTATTTATTTTTGAACCCGTTATTACAATTATTATTATTATTATTATTATTATTATTATTATTAGTAGTAGTAGTAGTAGTAGTAGTAGTAGTATAATTTTTAACATTCCCTTAAATTAACCCACATACTCCAAGTCAATATTATCCCTCAAGTAATGTTCAATATCGCTATGTTAGCAGTATGTACAGTCCTTTCATTATAGCTAGGCCGAATACCCTAATCACTAACCTCAATAACTGAAGAAAAAACCCGACTAGCTAGAGTATTCGAGCTAATATTCCTGCTATTTGGGAAGAGTTTGCCAGGGAATCAGTGTGAATTTTTACAGCCCACATGCCCTATCCCATTTTTGAGATAAAGAGGGTAGGGGTCACGATTTGGCCTACTTAAACGAATGGAGTATACTGTTTCGGATATCTGCATAGTTAACGGGAGACTGGCCGTTTGTTTGGTCTATTAATTAATTTATTCATATATATATTTTTTTTTAGTTTCCTCCCTAGACCTCCATCAAGCTTAGCAAAACACCCCCTAGACCCCCTTCAAGATAAATGTGTACATTTTTAGGTAGAAAAATGCGCCTGCCGAAGGCCGGTTCCCCTTAACCCGGGAACTGCTGGGAGACTCTTAAGAGTTCCCCGGCGGACTGCGGGGAGACTCTTAAGAGTGAGTGAAAAAAAAATCAACTTTTGACATCGAAAAAAAAAAATATATATTTTGTTGTTTTTATTTTTTTATTGGCCCCTGGGCCATGCAAAATCTCAGTCCTCTACCTCCCCTCCTTCCCCACTTTCCTCCTCTCCTTCAGTTATCACCTATTTTCCCTGTTATTCCCTTATTCTGAGGTATATTTTCGTGCTAACATTAGAAATCCGGTTGGAGGGTGTGGTCATCACTGATAGCAAGCGAATGCAAGAGAGAGAGAGAGAGAGTATCGATCGACTGTGTCTCAGTGGCCTTGGGGGAAATTGGCGGGAAAGCAGCTTGCCTCACTCATACATTATACAACTCGCGGGCTATATCTCCGATTTTGACCATCCAAACGCTGTTTTCACTCGTTTTATTGTTGTTTCAGGTTAATACCTTTATGATCAACCCATAATAGGCGCATATGGATAAGTATTAATGCTATTAATGGTACAATGAATATTTTAGTGACGGAAACACCTCAAATACATGCGCACAGGGAGAGGTGTCTAATTACCCCCATGCGCACTTCAGAGGTTAAAATCGCAGGCTCGCTATCGCTCGCCAGGAAAAAATACACACCTAAACGGCACGAAAGGTCTTGAAATTCACAACGAAATGGGGCGAAAGGTGTTAAAATCGCCAAACTAATGGGCCGAACGTCTTATAATCTCAAAACTAGTGGAGCTAAACATTAAGGAGAAGGGGGTCCAGAAAATCGGTCTGCCTCCCCTTAAAGTTAATTCCACGCAGGAAACTACCATCGATAATTATAATAAGGACATGTTCAGAGACAAAGAAAGTACTGTTCAGCCTTTGGGTTTAGATATAAGGAAATTGTTGGTAATTCAGACATTATAATTGGAGCAGTATCTATACTACCCTAAGATAGAGTTTACTTTCGCATTCTTTGTTGGCGATAATTTTCTGCTTGGAAATGAATGTTCATGTAATTTCATCGGATCAAAGTAAATACATAACTAAAATGAGTAAACGGTGCAAGTTTGTCCGAATAAGGAAAGGAATAATATATATATATATATATATATCGGTATATATATATATATATATATATATATATATATATATATATGTATATATATATATATATATATATATATATATGTATATCGGTATATATATATATATATATATATATATATATATATATATATATATATATATATATATATATATATATATATATATATCGGTATATATATATATATATATATTTATATATATATATATATATATATATATATATATATATAGATATATAGTATATATATATATCTATATATATATATATCCGTCATTCATTATTTTGCTTTCAAAAATACATATTGATGCTTGAATATACATCCATCAGGAAAAATTAAATCGACAAATACGTAACCGAATCCATGACAACAATTCTGGAAACTTTTGAAAACGTATATGAAGTAAGTAGTTGCACATATTATTTACTACACAAAGAGGTGGGTAAATATATGTACAGCGTCCCAGAAAAATACAGTGACAACTGGATTAATTCGTCTCGCTTGCGCGAGAAAAAATATATAACTTTTGTATTTCTGAAAATGGTGAGGCTTATATACGTCGAGCAGAAGTGGCGTATCTAGTGACAGACTCTCTCTCTCTCTCTCTTTCCCTCTCTCTCTCTCTCTCTCTCTCTCTCTCTCTCTCTCTCTCTCTCTCTCTCTCTCTCTCTCTCTCTCTCTCTCTCTCTCTCAAACACACCAGGGAGACGTGACATTTCAGCCTTGTCGCTTATGTAGATTAAGAGAAAATATTTAAGAACCCGAGATTAGAACCACCACTGCCTCCTTCCATGAACTACCAGAAGTTATACCAGCTGGAGAATTTTACACACAAACACACACACAGGCACTCACACATACAACTAGGTACACACACATACATATCTAATCATACGCTGACCCTTTACGCGTGCATACATGCTTTATATACGCATGGAAACAAACACACACACACACACACACACACACACACTCACAAGCACATATAATCATATACAAGCACGAACACTCACATACACACATATGCATACATGTCCCCACACATGAACACTTAAGGGGAGACTGGCCGTTTGTTTGGTCTATTAATTAATGTATTCATATATTTTTTTAGTTTCATCCCAAGACCTCCATCAAGCTTAGAAACACACCCCCTACACCCCCTTTAAGATAAATTTGTAAATTTTTCGGTAGCAAAATGTCCCGGCCGAAGGCCGGTTCCTCTTAAAATTGCAGGCTCGCTATCGCTCGCCAGGAAATAATCGACACCTAAATGGCACGAAAGGTCTTAAAATTATCAACGAAATTGGGCGAAAGGTGTTAAAATCGCCAAATTAATAGGCCGAACGTCTTATAATCTCAAAACTAGTGGGGCTAAACATTAGGGTGAAGGGGGTCCAGAAAAACGGTCTGCCTCCCCTTAAGCACACACACATATAATTACAAACATAAAATTACACACAAATACACACACACTCACACAAAACTACGCATGCACGCACGCACACACATAGAGGAATAACAGTTCAACTTCTTCAGCTTGACTGATTGACTAATTTAGGTTAGTCACGAAATATAGACCCGACACAAACACACGCACACACACAGACACACACACACACACACACACACACACAAAAGTAACCAACAAATTACAATTTTGTTATTCGTGTGAAACTAATCTGCGAATCTTGGCAGCATTGACGTAAGCAAGCTTTTCACATGAGGTTGATGTATTTTTAGAACGTTTATCTTTAATTTGATATGAGCTGCATGTATATAAAAAATACTCATATCAAGCGTATATCTGAATTATTCTTTGTGTTCATAGTTTTATGAACATAATAGCATAGAAGGATAACTAAGTTAATAGAAAGCAAACTTTACTCACGTTATGAGCATCCTACTCTATTGAAAAATGTGTTGCAATTGTAAAACAAAAGTGTGTTCTACCTGTTTAGGAATAATTGTTTGCCATTTGTTTGACTAATTGTTATTCACAACAACTCCTCGCACTAAGACCGTCACATTGTTAGGTAAGATATGATGTGGGAACAGGCCACTGCTGTCACTTGTAACTTTGGTTAATAACACCATTTGAGAAGGAACACTTTATCAGCAAAGTATATAGCAAATCGCTCTTTCAAATCGGTTAGTGGCGTGAAGAATATGGTTGTGAAACGTTGTCACCAAAGTAGTCATCCTTGAATGGCGATTTATCAATTTCGTCAATATTTCAGATATGTATTATAATATTGTCACTTCGACTTTCCTTCTCAAATAGTGTTTGTGTCCAATCTGTCAACTTTTCGGAGATATATTATTATTCTGTCACTTCGGCCCTAGTCACGGCGGCCCTTCTATGACAAGGGGCTGACAGCGGCATCCTCCAGTTACAAAGGTTTTATATATTATTTTTATTTTGTATTATTAATATTATTATTATTAGTACTAATATATATATATATATATATATATATATATCTATCTATCTATCTATCTATTGCCTGACGCCGTGATCCCCGAAGGTGTGGCCACGAACGAACCGCCCCCATGCACCTCTGTCCCCAGTCAGTCGACGCCCCTCCCCCCAACCAGCACCGCCTTCGTTCATGTACTTCCTCACTCCATCCTTCCACCTCATATTCGGTCTACCTCTCCCCCTCTGTCCCTCCACCTCGCTCTCGTACACCCTCTTAGTCATTCTCTCGCTTTCCATACGTTCCATATGGCCGAACCATCTCAAGTTGTTCCTTTTCACACTTTCCAGCACATCTACCTCCACACCACACCTCCTTCTTACTTCCTCATTAGTCTGTCTATCCCTCCATGTAACTCCTCACGCACTCCTTATAAATAATTCATTTCCACTGCTCTCACTCTTGGTCTGAGTCTCTCAACCAACGTCCATGCTTCGCTTCCGTAAGTCAGTGTCGGGATTACCACACTGTCATGCAAGGACTTCTTCACTTCCATACTGACCACCCTATTTCTTGTTACTGCTTTTAGCGTTCCTACAACCCTCTTCCCCTGTTGTACCCTCTCCCGCACCTCTTCATCCATAGTCCCATCTTTACTCAACACACTGCCCAGATACTTAAAAGAGTTGACGATCTCCATAGCCTGACCGTTCAGCTTCACCTCACACTCTGTGACTTCACCCCTTTCGAAGACCATAACCTTGCTCTTCCCCGTATTTACCTTCAAATTCCGTTTTTCGCACACTGTTCCAAACTCATTTACCAGACCCTGCAACTCCCATTCATTATCACTCATCAGAACTGTATCATCCGCAAACAGCAGTATAGGTAGCTTCCACTCAATTCCCTCCCTTTTCAGCGATACACCAACATCCACTGCTCTTGATAGTATTTCTTTCATAACTCCATCCATATATACAGTAAACAACCACGGGGACATCACACACCCCTGTTTCAAACCAACATTCAGGTCAAAGAACTCGCTCTGCTCACTCTCCACACGTACTGCCGCCTTTGCACCCTCATACATGCTCTTCACTGCTTTCAGCAACTTGCCCTCTACTCCGTATATTCTAAGTACTTTCCACAAACCTTCTCTATCCACTCTGTCATAGGCCTTCTCCAAGTCCATAAAGGCAACATACACCTTTTGTTTCTTCTCCAGATACTTCTCCACAACACAATTCAGGGTAAAAATCTGATCTACACATCCTCTTCCCTTCCTAAAACCTCCCTGCTCGTCGCCTATCCATTTCTCCGTTCTCACTCTCACTCTCTCAATCACTACCCTACTGTATACCTTCCCTACTACGCTTAGAAGACATATTCCTCGGTGGTTACCACACACTCCTCTTTCCCCTTTGCCCTTATATAGGGGGACTATTATGCCAGTCTTCCAGTCATCGGGTGCACTCCCCTTCTCCCATGCTAGTTTGCACATTTTCCATACCCATTCTATCACTATCTCACCACCATACCTCAACATTTCCCCACACACTCCATCTGTTCCTGGTGCTTTCCCCAACTTCACTCTTTTCATGGCTTCCCACACTTCTGACCTCCTGATCCCCACCTCCTCCTCCACTACTTCTCTTCTTCTCCCTCCCATACCATATCCAGCTATGTTTGCTGGCTCTTCATTCCTTTCATTTAGCAACTCACTGAAGTACTCCCTCCATCTTTCGACTCTCTCTTGCTTCTCGGCTAGTATTCTCCCATTCTTATCTTTCACACCCTTACTGTTTCCCTTGCTACCTTCCCTAACTTTCTTGACTTCTTTCCAGAACAGTTTCTTACTCTCCCTCCATTTTACACTCAGATTCCTTCCAAATTCCTCATCTACTCTTCTCTTACTTTCCTTCACTACTCTCTTCACCACCCTCTTACTCTCCACGTACCTCGCTCGTTTCTGTCTCTCGGAATCTTCATTCCCTCTACTACCCAACCACTCTCTATATGCTTTCTTCTTTTCTTCCACAGCTATTCTTACCTCTTCTGTCCACCATGCTGTACCTTTCACTCCCCTCCCTCTTCTCCTCACTCCACACACCTCCTCACATGCTGCACAGATCTCATCCTTAAACACCTTGCTCATCTCCTCCACTTCCTCCATAACTTCCAGGTCGAACCCACCTAGTCGTCTTTCCACTGCTCTCCTGTACTCCTCCCTGATTTCCTCCTCCTGCAACCTCTCCACCCTCCTCACCATTCCACCCTCCTCTCGCCTCCCTCCCGCTCTCCTCACCCACTTCTTTTGTATCCTAACCTTAGCTACCACTACATAATGATCAGACAGACCCCCTCCAATACCCCTATACACCCTAGCATCCATCACAGATTTCTTCATTCGTTCATCCACACATACATAATCAATCAATGACTTTCGTTCCACCACTGTCTTATCCTTCATCGTCAACATCCGTTTCCACGTGTACCTGTGGATCATATATATATATATATATATATATATATATATATATATATATATATATATGTATATATACTCTATATATTTATATATATACTGTATATATATATGTATATATATAAATATATACTGTATATATAGAGAGAGAGAGAAAGAGAGAGAGTTACATATAGTTACATAGATACACAGACTACACAGACCTTGCGGTCCCTACTATGTAGTCCGGAATTAATGCTAAATAGAATTTGCTACAAAGTGGAAGGCAAGGATGGCAAAGAAGAAGGCTCTCTCCCCACCCACTTCTCCCTCGGACCGTTGGTCGGCATGACATTAAGTTGGTGAACGAAGTCACCCAACAGAATGAGAACAAAATAAAAACTTCTACTGGGAAATTTATAGTAAAGAACGAAGATGCGAAATATGATATACTACTGATGCTTAACTTAACCTATTTTTTTGTTTTCTATTTTGTTTTATTTTACTATATTCTTCCCACCTCCTCAACATGAATGTCTAGACTTCCTTTGAAAGTGTCAATTGTCTTACATTGTACCACTTTCTCAGGCAATTTGTTCCACTCGAGGACCACACTGTAGGTGAAGAAGTGCTTTGTCACATCGAGATTCGCCCTCCTGGTTTTTAATTTCATTCCAGTTCCCCGAGTTAATTGAATATTGTCTATTTGGAAAAGTGAATCTACATACATTTTGTCAAACCCCCTTAGTATCTTGAAACACTCGATTAATTGACCTCGTAATCTTCTTTTCTTAAGTGATTTTTTTTTTTTTTTTTTTTAGTCTTTCATAATACGAGTTATTTCTTAGTGACGGAATCAACTTTGTCGCTCGACGCTGCACCGACTCGAGCTTCCCAATGTCCCTGCTCAGATAAGGAGATCAAAATTGCACACCATATTCAAGATGGGGCTTTATTGAATTGAATTGAAATTGAATTGAAATTGAATTGAATTTAATTTAATTTAATTGAAATCTTTTTATTTAGCCTTTAGTATACAATACAATTTTGCTTACAAATGATTTTGTTAAAAACAAAAATATATAATAATAATACAAACAATAAGGCTGAACCTTTTGAGAGATGTCTCTCTTAAAGGCACCTGGCTATAACTCGATCTATCAAAATGCAATTGTATATAATATACTTAGTCACAGCTGTGTGCCCTGGGAACTACTGTACGTGTTGTAAAGAATGTTCTAACTTCGCAAAGGGATGTATGTAGGCAAAATATAATAAAATAAAACAAATTAAATTAATGGTGATTAACACTGAGGTCACACTCACTTCCCAGAGCTCACAGCTGATTATTTGTTATCACAATTACCCATGTAATACCATTTACAAAATTGAATATATATAATATACATTGTACAACTATTGACTTGATGTTCAAAGGCCATACTCGCAATTATACCCACAATTCGACACAGAGACACATACGCTTCCCTAACAGTATATGCCTAATTAGTAAAGGACATAAACTTTGTTGTGCATGGAGTACACACTTACACCATTCATTTAGACCTATATATGAGAACATGGTAAATAATTTACTGTAGACTATAATATCCATTTCTATAAAAAAACACACATTTTGTATACAAATGCCAACTACACATACATTATAATTATACACCTTTACAGACAAAACAAATAGAAGCATGGTTATTACAAAATAGTATTCAAGCTCATTCAACCCTTTACGTGACTCTACACATATATACACGCACAGTCAGCGTAAATATTGTTAAAGGTTATACATTTGTCGATCTAGGTGATAGGGATGTTGTAATTATTGGTAGTATAATTAGTGATACACCTATTTTAGTAGTCACTGTTGATATTGTGTTAATAGAAAATATTTTAATTGTCTCTTAAACCGAGATATTTCCTGTATATTTCTTAAATTTTGAGGTAATCCGTTCCACACCTTAACACCTTACGAGCGGCCTATGCTGTTTATTTATATGTACCGCCCAGCGGGGTGTTTTTAGCCAAAATAGGGCTGTTTACGTGATCATTTTCATGCCTAAATAAGACCCAGAACGTAAAACAAGTATCTATCCCTGAAAGGGCATAAACAGAGCTTTCGAATGACACCATAACGATCCTTTTATGATGGCTAGTTTTCTTGCAATAACCGTGCAACGCGAGTGCAAAAAGCATGTAATTAGCCACTTTCCCGATACAATTCCTTATATAGCTAGTGAGAGAGGGAGGAGGGAGCTGGGCCGCCTGGGATTGTGTCAGTATGTTCGCCGCGGTGGTCTGGAGCAGTCATACGCTCGCTACTCTCCTGCCACCACTTGTCTCTCTCTCTCAGCAACATTACGTGCTGAAATTGCTACTCGACCTATGTCGAGCGCCGCCACATAGTCCAGCTTTATTAAATACGACTTATGTGGTGAGCCGCTAACTCCATGTTATTTTATACATGTCTGAGCTTGACTAGAAGAATAGTCATGAGAGGAATTCTTAATAGATCAGCTCCCCTTTAATTGTACCTTTCATTGTTACTAGGTGTAAACAAGTCAGTGCTATCAAGGTTATGCAGACATTTAAATACGAAAAGCGCACTGCAGTAAGTATTGATATCCTTAAATTTAAATAATTCAAGTTTACTAAAAAGTTCATTTGTGTGGGCATAGCTTGATTTATGTGATATAGTTGTAATTATTCCTTTTTGTGATTTTTCAATAGTTAATAATTTGGTTTTACTAGTTGCACCCCAAATTGTTTGGCAATATAACAACTGTGGATAGATAAGACTATAATATAATTGTTTTAGAGCACTAATATTAAAGCAGTGTCGTGTAAGGTAGAGTATGCCACATTGCTTATTAAGTTTGTTTTTCAAATCATGTACAGTATATGTATGCCCCACGACAGCCTGCTATCCACCATAACACCAAGAAACTTTATATGTTCCTCCTCCTTTAGTACATTATTTGCAATCTTAATTGGTGCTAAATTTTGAGCGATAGATTTATTCCTCTTATATATATACTTAGTTTTGTCAATATTAAGAGTAAGCTTATTAGCTTGTATCCACCTTGCTATGTTATTTAGCTCATTATTGACTAAATCTATTATGATACGTAGATTCCTGTGTCTGGCATACAAAGTGCTATCATCGGCAAATAACAGGAAGTTAAATATAGTGCTAGAGTTAATAAAATCATTAATATATAAAATGAAGAGCAGTGGGCCCAATATGGACCCCTGTGGGACTCCATATGTTATAAACTGTTGTTCAGATTTGCAGTCCTTATATTGCACATATTGCCTCCGATTACTTAACACCTTACGAGCGGCCTATGCGGTTTATTATATGTACCGCACAGCGGGGTGTTTTTAGCCAAAATAGGGCTGTTTACGTGATCATTTTCATGCCTAAATAAGACCCAGAACGTAAAACAAGTACCTATCCCTGAAAGGGCATAAACAGAGCTTTCGAATGACACCATAACGATCCTTGTATGATGGATAGTTTTCTTGCAATAACCGTGCAAAGCGAGTGCAAAAAGCAGGTAATTCGGTACTTTCAGTACATAATTGAGTATGTAGCGAGTGAGAGAGGGAGGAGGGAGCTGAGATTTGTGTCAGTAGGTTCGCCGCGGTGGTCTGGAGCAGTCATACGCTCGCTAGTCTCCTGCCACCACTTGTCTCTCTCTCAGCCACATTACGTGCTGAAATTGCCACTCGACCTATGTCGAGCGCCGCCACATAGTCCAGCTTTTTTTAACTCGACTTATGTTGCTCGCCGCTAATTAAGGGTTAAGTATGACTGTGACACCTCCCGGCGTTAGCAGAATGGTTGCGTGGGGCATTGCAGCTCGCTAGCGCTCGCCAGGATGGGGGGATAGGCTACAGTTGTCCTAGAATGATCTGCTTTATTTCATTAGTGTCGTGTTGCCACAGACAGTCTAGAAATTGTCTATATTTTGGTCTGTGACCGCGCCTTATATTTTATATTCGCTATAATATAAATGTTGCTTGTGTGGGAGGCGAGCGAGAGAGTGTGAGGGAGTACACCCGGCAGGGAGGTTCTGATAGGCCCTTCTAAAACGCAACAAAATCGTCTGATAATAGCAAACATGAATGTCAGAAACGCGTCCCCTTATACTGAAGGAGTTGCCGCATGACGTGACCTAACTTACAAGGCACCAGCGAGCTTGATAGTAATCTTGATCTCTAACCCCATAGTAACTCAAAGGCTGCTAGAGCAAACGGACTGTAAATTCCCACACATATTTCCTGATCGACTCTTCCTAAATGGTATATATGTCAGCTTGATTGGTCTCTTTCTTTTTAAGCTAGAAGAAGTTAGGGGTTTACGATTTATGGCGCCGAGTATAATATAGTAACTGCATGTGGGGCGTTGTTGTTATCCCCCACTACTCACTCTCTCACTCTCTCACTCTCTCACTCACTCACTCACTCCCTTCCTCCCTCTCCCACTCTGCGTGTAATAGCGTAGTGAGGGCTTTTAGGTGCAGTTCCTGAGTGATCTAGCCCCCGCGGTCCTACATCAGAATACTAATGGTGTTGATTTTCGGTGTGAGCATCCTGGATTCGAATCCACGGACTGCCACATGTGTTTGTAAATTTCATTAATCGATTTTAGGAGTATAGTTGGTTGTTGGAAGGAACATAATAATAGAGCCTCTTAACTACAAAGAACGGTGTCGGCAGTGGATCCTCCTTTGTAGGCCCTAATAGACTCTTTATGAGGCCCTGTATGGGGAGCTTAGGCCAACCTCTTTTAGTAAGGGGGGAAGGGTTTCTTTGTTTCTCCATTTATTTATTTAATTCTTTCTCTCTTTATTAATTTGTTGTTATAGTTTCTTCCCTAGACCTCCATCAAGCTTTAGAAAACATCCCAAGACCACCCTTCAAGTTAAATTTGTATTTTTGTTATGTAGAAAACTGTCCCAGCCAAAGGACAGTTCCTACTCATTTACAGGCTTGCACGACACCTAAATGGCTCGAAAACTCTTAGTATTGACAAATAAATGGGGCGAAATTTCTTGAATTTACCAAACTAATGGGACAAGCCTCTTATAATTTGAAAACTAATGGGGCTCAGCAAGAGGGAGAAGGGGTTCCACGAAAAACAAAATATACCTCCCCTTAACTCCTTTACTATGACGGCAGCATTTGTTTTTCCTTTCCGGTTTGTATTCCGGGCAGGAGTAGTTTTTAGAAGAAAAACATTCATGTATTATAATATATTACATAAACCTTTCAATATTATGCCATGTTGTTTTATTTATTTATAATTTATTTAGACTAACATTCTTAATATAACCCGTTCTGTACCGGGCACGTCTTTTTAACTATATTCTGGCTACTATTAGAGGATTGTGTTCAGTTTAATGAAGACCTGCAACATTTAACAGTATTCGAACTATTCCACTTAAACCGTTTTACTACCACAAATCCTTCTTAAAGTGCAGAAAAGCGTCTAGTGGGGGATAATAACAACGCCCCACATGAAGTTACTATATACTCGGCGCCAGCGAACTTTACATAAATCGTAACTCCCTAACTTCTTCTAACTTAAAAAGAAAGAGAACAATCCAGCTGAATAGAATAGAATTAAAAAGACGTCGCCGGTAGAGAAGGGGTTTAGCTAACGAAGATCCTATTGAAGTACGGGAGTTTATGGGAAATGCTTAATTGCGTATGCTATACGTTTATACGCAGTTCTGTCTAGTACTTTTGTAAGTGGCAGGAAATTGACTACTAAGTGAAAACATAAACTTTTGGAAGTGGCATTAATTTGACTACTAAGTGAAAACATAACCTTTTTTGGAGGGGGGGGGAGGGGGGGGGGGGGGGGGAGTCATTGCAAGACCAGCCAGTGAGTGGTGTGGCAGAAATCTAGTACTCATAAGCACATAAGAAAACGGGAGTCTGCAGAGAGCCGACTGGCCCACACAAGGCAGATCACTTTCACACCCAACCCATCTCGAGCCCTGATCACATAAAACTATAGACTGTTATGTGTTTTCTTTATTATTTTTTATTTTTTTCTCGAGCTAATGGCCTGGTAAATTGCTAAGTACCTAGTTTGATTACTCATTTAAGAACATTTTTTAGCGAAATGTGTTTTTAATTAGGGAAATTTAGCCTAAATATGATGCAGAGACGTAATAGTTACTTAATATAATTATACTGAAGGTTCATTACTCCCCAACAGCTATTCATTTGATGATTTGAGACCTTTCACCCCCTTTCTCTGTTCATTATACCTAGATCTTTCATTCCATTTAGGTGTTGATTTTTGTTCCTGGCGAGCGAAAGCGAGCCTGCAATTTAGAAGGAATCGGCCTTCGGCCGGGCCATTTATCTTGGAAGGGGTTCTAGGGCATGATTTTTAAATTTGATGGAGGTCTAGGGAGGAAACTAGCAAAATAATAAATAAATTAAACAATCGACCAAAAAGTGAACCATCCCCCTTGAAGGTTACGTAGGAGGTGCGCGATAAACTGCGGGTTTCCGGGCTGCTCATCTCCTTTTATGTCATTGATCCTATTTGGTCCAAAGGAGGTCATTTTGGATCTCCCCTGTTTCATTCCGTTAGTTTCGAGATTGTCAGACGTTTCACTCCATTAGATTGGCGATAATCAGACGCTTCACTCTAATATGTTTTTTGTTTTTTTGTTTCTTCTTCTATAGCGAGCCTGTAACTTAGAAGAAAACCGGCCTTTGGTTGGGACATTTGTCTATCGAATATGTACAAATTTAGGCCAGAGGTGGTCTGAGTGAGCATTTTATAGTTTGAAGGAAGTTTGGGAAGGAATTTTTGTTGGCCTAGGGGACAAACTAAAATACGTTGCTCGAGCATGACTGGGTCAATAGAAGCGCTCAAAGATAATTAAACAATAAATCATAATAGCCCACAAGAGGTCGCACCAGATAGTGTTAAGAACCAGTTGTAGGTGACTCGACCAATGGGGTATAAAGAGGCTACTGCATATTATCCATGCCTTATCACAGCTTAACCCCTTCAGTATTATGAAGCGTTCGTCATAATAATCTGGCTATAATTAGACAAGTGTATTCAGTTTAGGAAGTATCTCTAGGGGAAGAACTATACTACTTAACCCTCTGACTTCCATAATTCCTTCTTAATCTGAATAATATTGTCTCATGATTGACAACATAAAAGAAAGAAAGAATGGCTTCCCCGAATACAAAGAGGGATAATAATATCCCAGAACGGATATCAGAAGGGACACTTACTTCAGGTGGCGGCTATATATTGCAATGTTAAGGGGAGACTGACAGTTTGTTTGGTCTATTAATTAATGTATTCATATATTTTTTTAGTGTCCTCCCTAGACCTCCATCAAACTTAGAAAACACCCGCTAGACCTCCCTTCAAGATAAATTTGTACATTTTTCGGTAGAAAAATTTCCCGGCCGAAGGCCGGTTCCTCTTAAAATTGCAGGCCCGCTTTCGCTCGCCAGGAAATAGGCTAATCGACACCTAAATGGCACGAAAGGTCTTAAAATTGACAACGAAATGGGGCGAAAGATGTTAAAATCGCCAAACTAATGGGCCGAACGTCTTATAATCTCAAAACTAGTGGGGCTAAACATGAGGGAGAAAGGGGTCCAGAAAAACGGTATCCCTCCCCTTAACACAGGCATCGTTTGTAAGGAGAATATCCATCCGTGTTTCCTGCCCAGTAATCCAACTTGATAACTATTCATTCTACAAGTCAAAGTAATCGGCGTGAGTCTGGGAAACTACTATGTGTTTCAGATGCCGTGTTGCATCGTTTTTCGGGAATATCTTATTAACAAACAGTTGGATCAGTATGATATTTTGCCGGAACTTGTTTCACACCATCCCCTAATTGTCCTCAATATAGCGCATTACCAAAAGTGGAGAATTAAGCCACTTGTCACCTAGTCATGAGGTTAAAGTCAAACCTGAATGACTAGGAAACAGACAAGGCTACTGTGACGTACCTGTGAAAACCACCAAACCATTATTGCTCTTCCATCAAACACAGTCGATATCATCCACCACCCAACCCTACTATCGCCTTTACATTCTGGTTATCTGTCACTATCAAATATAAATATACAAAAATATTGTTAGTTATGTATTTTATATATCTCTGTCTATCCTCTAACGTCTTTCCTTCTTGCTGGAAGTTCGCTCTCATTCAACCTGTCAAAAGGGTGACCACTGTCAGCCTTCCAACTATTGTCCAATTGCTCTATTTCTTGCATCTCTAAAGTTTTTTAAACTATTCTTGCCTCAAAATATCTTAAGCATTGATCTTCCCATAACCTACTCTCAGACCGCCATTATGGCTTCCTTAAGGGCCACTCTACTGGTGATCTTTCTAATCTTATTATCTCTTAATCATCATTCATTCTGAACTTCAGTGAGACTTTTTCTGTTGCACTAGACATATCGAAGGCCTTCGATAGAGTATGGCACAAATTCCTTATTTCCAAACTACCCTCCTTCGGTATCTATCCATAGTTCCATACATCTGTGCCTATGTCTCTAATTTCCTTTCCGGCCGCTCCATAGCTGCGGTTGTGGACGGCCACCGTTCACGTCGGTTGTGGACGGCCACCGTTCACGTCCTCAACCTATCAACTCCGGTCTTCCGTCCTATTTCCAATGATCATCCTATTATTCATTAACGACCTTCTCAACTGCCACTCCAGCCTCATTCACTCATATGCTGACGACTCTACGTTACACTATTCAACTAGCCTTCCACAAAATTATTCACAGCAGGAACTCCGAAACTCACGTAAAGATGCCATAAAACACCTAACTTCTGATCTCTCTATTATCTATAATTGGGGCAGAAAAATCTTGTTACTTTCAATGATTCCAAAAACTAAATTTCTCCATATTATGTCTACTCGTCGCCCCCTGCCAGAAAACTATGGCCTACTCTTCAACAACATACACATTTACCCTTCGTCTTCTCCTAATATTCTTGGTGTCTCTTTTTCTTCGGATTTCTCTTGGAAAGATCATATTACCACTCTTGCTAAAACAACTTCCCAGAAGCTGGGTGTGCTCAAACGACTCCAGGGGTTCCTTACCACTGCATAACTTCTTGCTCTGTACAGGGGCACAATATGTCTATGTATTGAGTATTGTTAACATGTGTGGGGAGGATCCTCTTACTCAGCACTTTTAGACAAAGTAGAAAAGAAAGCCTTCCGTCTCACTAACTCACATCCACTCACCAATTCTCTTTAGTCTCTCTCTCCGGCGCAATGTTGCATCTCTCTTACTATTCTACCGCTGTTATAATAATCAGTGTTTCTCAGAGCTCTCTCAGTGTATTCCACCACATCTTTGTAGAGTACGTAACACCCGTCTTGCAACTCAATTCCACCCCTACTCTGTGCAACTCTCCAACCCAAGAGTGAAACGCTATTCTCAGTGTTTCTTCTATTTGACAGTTGAGCTCTGGAACTCTCTCCCAAGATCAGTCTTTCCATCTTCCTATGACTTAAATTGCTTCAAAATCCGTGTGTCCAGGAATTTTGGCTCGAAAGTCCCTTGATTTTGGCCCTGTCACTCTTTCAACTCTGGGGGAGGCACTCGCTACAGGCAGTTCTGCCTTTTGTCTCCCTCACTCACATAGAAAAACAAAACATTTACCTTACCGACTCCTCCCCACGGCCGAGTTCTCCTACCAGTAAAGGCCAAGTTCTCCTAGAGGCCGACTTTTTTTCTGCCGAAATGTCGAAGTTCTCCTACGAGGTATACAAGATGGCGGTGTCAAAGGCAATAAGGGTTGAGCTCTTAAGGGGAGAAATACCGTTTTTCTGGACCCCCTTCTCCCTAATGTTTAGCCCCACTAGTTTTGAGATTTTAAGACGTTGGTTCCATTAGTTTGCGGATTTTATGACCTTTCACCCCCTTTCTATGTCAATATTAGGACCCTTCGTGCCATTTAGGTGTCGATGTTTTCCTGGCGAGCGAAAGCGAGCCTGTAATTTTAGGAAGATTCGGCCTTTGGTCGGGACATTTTTTTACCGAAACATGTACAAATCTATCTTGAAGAGGGGTCTAGGGGGTGTTTTTCTAATCTTGATGAGGTCTAGGGATGAAACTAAAAAAAAATATATGAATAAATTAATTAATAGACCAAACAAACAGCCACTGTCCCCTTAAACAGGACGCTCTTCCCTGCTCTCGGTCCCTTCTTTCATTTCCCGAGGGGGCCATTTGTTTCTTCCTTACCCCATTCCTCTGCCCCCTCCCCTCCAGCTCAATTACTGTCCATAATTCCAGCAGGGGCGCTCTGTTTTAATTCCAGCAGGGGCACTCTGTTTTAATTCCAGCAGGGGCACTCTGTTTTAATTCCAGCAGGGGCACTCTGTTTTAATTCCAGCAGGGGCACTCTGTTTTAATTCCAGCAGGGGCACTCTGTTTTAATTCCAGCAGGGGCACTCTGTTTTAATTCCAGCAGGGGCACTCTGTTTTAATTTCATGTCTGAGGGGCATCGCACGCCACTCAGACGCTCACAGCAGCCGGTGTCATACGAGCAATTACAATCGCGCTAATAAGTGATGTCTGGGCACCAAGTATATTTATATCAATAATTGGTATCAGCAATGTCTAAGCTTCATTTCTTCATATCTAGTGAAATATACAAACATTTCCCTACACTTACCTACCCTATTCAACATCTGACAGACATTAATACAGCACAGAGAAAGCCAAACGTAATGACAGCTGGAACATGACTTATTGGCGCGACCGTACATCAGCTACATGTGTCGGAGCCCTGAATCTGATACACATTATCCATTTATGTTGATTAATTTTGCGGTGTATTCTCATAAATTGGATTATACAGTACACAATTGGGAGCTCAAGATACAGATACTATACTCTACTCATCCTATATAGATACTCATACTACTGTATAAGCGAAAATGTCCAGATACTAGATTCCATCTTACCAACTTTTTTACTCGGGTATTGTGACTCCGATACATTCGCCGTTAAGGTGATTGTGTACCACCGACTTTAGGTTTTCAGGGTTCGCTTATTTTTTGTATTTGTCATTTATTTTATATTATTATTTTTGGTAACTCAACTCAGCAACACTGATCTAGACCCCGTGTCATGCCAGATTTTTACTCAACTTACAGTTAATTAGTTATGTTCTGTTTTGTTTTATTTCGCCTGGCAGAATATTTAATCCCTTCGCAGGTGAATTTGCAACATTATAATCTAATGGAAAGTATGAAAAGAATGTCTTTATGTCATTTGTATGCTACGTGTTTATTATTTACCTTATATTTTGTTTCAGGATCTATATAATAGATAAGTTATTAAGGGGACATGGGCCGGTTTTCTGGACCACTTTTTTCCTCATGCTTAGCCTCGTTTGTTTTCAGATGTTAAGATGTTTGCCCCAATAGTTAGTCGATTTTAAGACCTGTCACCACATTTCTACGTCAATATTTAGACCTTTCGTGCTATTTAGGTGTCGATTTTTTCCCTGGCGAAAAATAGTGAGCCTGTAATATTGGAAGAACCGGCCTTCGGCCGGGAATTTTTTCTACCGAAAAATGTACAAATTAATCTACGAGGGGGATCAAATAGATGTTTTTTTTTTAATTTGATGGAGGTCTAAGAAGGAAACTATAAAAATAATGAATACATGCAAAAAATCGCCCAAATAGTGAACCATACCCCCCTTAAGATGGAGACAAGGCAATTCACCATCAGGTAGGAAGATAAGTGATAATACAGTGTATCCAAAAGGTATATAAGGTCACTGGCTATATTGCGGCTGATTTACCTTTATAATCGTGTATTAGATGAGTTTATTACTATCAAGTTACATGTAAAGGGGGCTTGGTGTATACAGTATATTTCCACATTTATTTATTTATTTGTTTAATTTTTTAAAGTTACCTTCCTAGACCTCCATCAAGCTTAAAAAACACACCAAGACTCCCTTTCAAGATAAATTTATAAATTTTTCGATAGCAAAAAAACCTGGCCGGAGGCCGGTTGCTACTATATTACAGTCTCGCTCTCGCTCACCAGGACAAACATCGACACTTAAAATTGTACGAAAAATAAATGGGATTAAAAGTCATATAATTGCCAAAGTAATGGGCCGAACGTCTTACAATCTGAAATCTAATGGGGCTAAGCATGAGGAAGATGGGGGTCCACAAAAAACAACAACTACCTCCCTCTTAACCCATACAGTACCAGCGACGTCTTTTTGTTTTTACTTCAGCTAAACATATAGATGATTTTATGAAGCTAAAGAAGGATATATGGTAGCTAAAAGGATTAACTGAGATAGATGTGGTGAAACTGATGTGGTGATGGGCTGGTCTATCAGAGTGAGAGCTGAGCGATCTCTGCCATACCCATAGCTTACTCTGACTGTTCCTTTTACTTATATATCTTCTAGATCTCAAGTGACGGCGTCTTTTCCGTGGATCGACCTCCCTACTGCCAACCTAAAATTTGGCAGATTGGGAGCCAAAGCGTCACATTTTTCCCTTGCCCCTCAACTTTCCCTTTATAATTGCTGAGGGGCACAGGGCCTTGGGTGGGGCTTTGGTTTCCCGGGCGTTTCCGCGCCCTCCTCAGCTCCCTGCCTTAGAGTGGCTTCGGTCACCTGGGTTTTGTTAGTGGTAAGCAGGGAGGGTTTTGTGGGGGCGCTCTATGGCCTTGGCCTTGCTTGGGACCTTGGGGCTGTTCGGCCAGGCAGCCTGGGGAACAACAACAACAACAACAACTGAAATAGATTGAAATCTTTAAACGGGTATACATCCTTCCTAAGCTGAATAAAACCGTCTAATAGTTACCATAATATAGAGTAATGACAATAATTTCACCGGTACTGAATGGGTTAAAATGGGTAGATATTGACAGTGTAGTTGCCGACACCATTGGGGCGATTTTTGCATGTGTTCATTATTTTTCTAGTTTCCTCCCTAGACCTCCATCAAATTTAAAAAAAAACATCCATTAGATCCCCCTGCTAGATTAATTTGTACATTTTTCGGTAGAATAAATGACCCAGCCGAAGGCTGGGACATTTAATGTTTAATGTGTATTGTTTACATTAATGTTTAATGTTTAATGTTTACAAAATTACAGGCTCGCTATCGTTCGCCAGGGAAAAAATCAACACCTAAATAGCACGAAAGGTCTAAATATTGACGTAGAAATGGAGCGAAAGTTCTTAAAATCGACTAACTTATGGGGCAAACATCCTAACATCTGAAAACGAATGTAGCTAAACATGAGGGAGAAAGTAGTCCAGAAAACCGGCCCATGTCCCCTTAAGGCGGTGTCACACGAGCGATTCTTCCGTCAATTTTTACGGGCAATTGTAGTCTGGCAGCTTCAAAATTCAAGTTCCATATGAATTAAACTACCTAATATAATCTACCTGCGATTTAGTTTCAGATTTCAATGCAAAATAGCCTCAAAATATATCGAAACAAATCTAACTCGTCGAAAATTGACGGAAAAATCGCTCGTGTGACAATGGCTTTACCAAAGGAACCCACTATGTTGCCAAAATAAAGTGTGTGTGTGACTCTGCCAACAGGCTCTATGTCGGCTTTGTGACTCTACCAACAGGCTCTATGTCGGCTTTGTGTGACTTTACCAACAGGCTCTATGTCGGCTTTGTGTGACTCAACCATCAGGCTCTATGTCGGCTTTGTGTGATTCTACCATCAGGCTTTATGTCGGCTTTGTGTGACTACCAACAGGCTCTATGTCGGCTTTATGACTCAACCAACAGGCTCTATGTCGTCTTTGTGACTCAACCAACAGGCTCTATGTCGTCTTTGTGACTCTACCAACAGGCTCTATGTCGGCTTTGTGTGACTTTACCAACAGGCTCTATGTCGGCTTTGTGTGACTCAACCATCAGGCTCTATGTCGGCTTTGTGTGATTCTACCATCAGGCTTTATGTCGGCTTTGTGTGACTACCAACAGGCTCTATGTCGGCTTTATGACTCAACCAACAGGCTCTATGTCGTCTTTGTGACTCAACCAACAGGCTCTATGTCGGCTTTGTGACTCAACCAACAGGCTCTATGTCGGCTTTGTGTGACTACCAACAGGCTCTATGTCGGCTTTGTGACTCAACCAACAGGCTCTATGTCGGCTTTGTGACTCAACCAACAGGCTCTATGTCGGCTTTGTGACTCAACAACAGGCTCTATGTCGTCTTTGTGACTCAACCAACAGGCTCTATGTCGTCTTTGTGACTCAACCAACAGGCTCTATGTCGGCTTTGTCACTCAACCAACAGGCTCTATGTCGGCTTTGTGACTCAACCAACAGGCTCTATGTCGGCTTTGTGACTCAACCAACAGGCTCTATGTCGGCTTTGTGACTCAACCAACAGGCTCTATGCCGGCTTTGTGACTCAACCAACAGGCTCTATGTCGCCTTTGTGACTCACCCAACAGGCTCTATGTCGGCTTTGTAACTCAACCAACAGGCTCTATGTCGGCTTTGAGACTCAACCAACAGGCTCTATGTCGGCTTTGTGACTCAACCAACAGGCTCTATGTCGGGTTTGTGACTCAACCAACAGGCTCTATGTCGGCTTTGTGTGACTCAACCAACAGGCTCTATGTCGGCTTTGTGACTCAACCAACAGGCTCTATGTCGGCTTTGTGACTCAACCAACAGGCTCTATGTCGGCTTTGTGACTCAACCAACAGGCTCTATGTCGGCTTTGTGACTCAACCAACAGGCTCTATGTCGGCTTTGTGACTCAACCAACAGGCTCTATGTTGGCTTTGTGACTCAACCAACAGGCTCTATGTCGGCTTTGTGACTCAACCAACAGGCTCTATGTCGGCTTTGTGACTCAACCAACAGGCTCTATGTCGTCTTTGTGACTCAACCAACAGGCTCTATGTCGGCTTTGTGACTCAACCAACAGGCTCTATGTCGGCTTTGTGACTCAACCAACAGGCTCTATGTCGGCTTTGTGACTCAACCAACAGGCTCTATGTCGGCTTTGTGACTCAACCAACAGGCTCTATGTCGGCTTTGTGACTCAACCAACAGGCTCTATGTCGGCTTTGTGACTCAACCAACAGGCTCTATGTCGGCTTTGTGACTCAACCAACAGGCTCTATGTCGGCTTTGTGACTCAACCAACAGGCTCTATGTCGGCTTTGTGACTCTACCAACAGGCTCTATGTCGGCTTTGTGACTCAACCAACAGGCTCTATGTCGGCTTTGTGTCTCAACCAACAGGCTCTATGTCGGCTTTGTGACTCAACCAACAGGATCTATGTCGGCTTTGTGACTCAACCAACAGGCTCTATGTCGGTTTTGTGACTCTACCAACAGGCTCTATGTCGGCTTTGTGACTCAACCAACAGGCTCTATGTCGGCTTTGTGACTCAACCAACAGGCTCTATGTCGGCTTTGTGACTCAACCAACAGGCTCTATGTCGGCTTTGTGACTCAACCAACAGGCTCTATGTCAGCTTTGTGACACTACCAACAGGCTCTATGTCGGCTGTGTGACTCAACCAACAGGCTCTATGTCGGCTTTGTGACTCAACCAACAGTCTCTATGTAGGCTTTGTGTGACTCTACAATCAGGCTCTATGCCGGCTTTGTGTGACTCTACCAACAGGCTCTATGTTGGCTTTGTGACTCAACCAACAGGCTCTATGTCGGCTTTGTGTGACTCTACCATCAGGCTCTATGTCGGCTTTGTGTGACTCTACCAACAGGCTCTATGTCGGCTTTGTGACTCAACCAACAGGCTCTATGTAGGCTTTGTGTGACTCTACCATCAGGCTCTATGTCGGCTTTGTGTGACTCTACCAACAGGCTCTATGTCGGCTTTGTGTGACTCTACCAACAGGCTCTATGTCGGCTTTGTGTGACTCTACCAACAGGCTCTATGTCGGCTTTGTGTGACTCTACCAACGGGCTCTATGTCGGCTTTGTGTGACTCTACCAACAGGCTCTATGTCGGCTTTGTGTGACTCTACCAACGGGCTCTATGTCGGCTTTGTGTGACTCTACCAACAGGCTGTATGTCGGCTTTGGGATTTCATCTTTGTGAGTCGGTAAAGAGTTCCGTGATTTTTCTTCTTCTTGTTTTTGTGTTATTAGCCGGGGTATTTAAGGGGGTAGTACTCGCTTTTTATGGACCCCCATCTCCCTCATGTTTAGCATAATAGTTTTGAGGTTTTAACATTTTCGTGCCGTTAGTTTGTCGATTTTAAGACCATTCGCCCCATTTCTTCGTCAATGTTAAGACCTTTCGTACCATTAAGGTGATGATTTTTTTCCTGGCGAGCGATAGCGAGCCTGTATTTATAGAAGGAACTGGCCTTCGGCCGGGACATTTTTCTTCCGAAAAATGTACAAATTTATCTTGAAAGATGGTCTAGGGGGTAGTGTTTTAAGAAGCTTGGTGGAGGTCTAGCGAGGAAACTCATAAATAAATAAATAAATTAATAAATACATAGACCAAAAACCAAGAACTACACCCTTAATTAAGAAGTAGAAAGGCTTAGGCAGACCCTCTTTATGATTTGTTTTCATTATTGTTCATGTATGATAGGGCCCGGCTATTGTCATTTGGCCGTTGTGTAATACAAAGGAGTACAAAGGAAATCAAGCAACAACAGATCTAGTGACCCTTCTAGGTTGCTTGTCCTCCAAAACACTGAGGATCAAGTGTCCAAACAGTGGTTTAGAGTGGGTAAGGGAACATTGGAAAGGGAACTACTGCCCTGCCACTAACGTGGCAGGACTAGGAAGTTAGTAGGGGACATATGGGTTAGTAACTGAGGGGAGGATAAAGTTATTCATTTACAAACGCAGTCAGTCGCGGGTTTGATGCGAGATATTTGTCTAGGCGGAATTTAAATGAATCAACGGTGCTGCAGTCTATAACGTCTCGGGGAAGCCCATTCCACAAGTTGACAACTCGATTGAAGAAGAAATTCTTAGATTCGTGCGAGTTAAAAGATTTACCAATAATTTTGCAACCGTTTCCCCGCGTGTAATTAGATTGGTCGATAGTGAAGTACTTACTACAGTTCATATTGTCGATGCCTTTGATGATTTTGAACACTTGAATTAAGTCGCCTCTTAATCTGCGCTGGGTTAAAGGAAATAGATTTAATTCTCTAAGACGCTCTTCGTATGGTTTGTTCTTTAGGCTAGGTATCATTTTGGTAACTCTACGTTGAACTCGTTCTAGCTTGTTTATATCTTTTTGGTAATAAGGGCACCAGGATTGAACGCAGTATTCCAGAAGAGGGCGGACTAAGGAATTGTAAAGGGTTAGGATAACTTCTTTGGATTTATGCTCAAATGACCTGCCTATAAAGCCAATTATTTTGTTTGCCTTCTTAACAACTTCTGAACATTGTTGACTCGGTTTTAGGTTACTCGATATTGTTACTCCCAGATCAGTTTCTCTGTTTACATTCTTAAGCTGAGTGCCATTCATCGAATAGTTTGCTTTCTCATTTAGGTATCCGACATGTAGTACTTTACATTTATCCGCATTGAAACTCATTTGCCAAATTTGGGCCCAACATGACAATTTATCTAGATTGTGTTGCATATCGTCAACTTGTTCTTTTGAGAGTACGCTATTTGCAATTTTTGTATCGTCAGCAAATTTTGAGATTGTGCAGGTGAGACCCTCATCTATGTCGTTGATGTAAATTAGAAAGAGAATTGGTCCTAGTACCGATCCCTGGGGTATCCCGCTACTTACATTGGTCCATTTAGATGCCTTACCGTTTATGACTACCCTTTGCTTTCTGTTGCTGAGCCAATTTTCTATCCATTTCAACACACCGTCTTGTATTCCATGCGCTTTTAGTTTTAGCAGTAAACGTTTGTGGGGAACTTTGTCAAAGGCCTTTTGAAAATCAAGGTATATAATATCTACAGCTTTACTCTCATCGTAGAGGTTGAGGATATCGTGGAAGAAGTCTAAGAGGTTTGTTAAACAGGAACGTTTTTTACGAAAGCCGTGTTGAGTATCTTTAAGTATGTTATTTTCCTCTAAGTGATTTACGAGTCTGTCTCGTATGACCGTTTCTAGCATTTTACATACAACTGAGGTTAAGCTAATTGGACGATAGTTACTGGGTAGGGATTTGCTGCCTTTTTTGAATATCGGTGTTATGTTGGCTAGCTTCCACTGATCAGGCATAGTTCCAGACTGCAAGGATTTATTGAATAGTAATGTCAGTGGTTTGGAGAGCTCATTCTTAGCTTCCTTTAGAACTCTAGGATGCCACCAAAGGCCGCAGTGGTCACGTAGAATATAATGAAGCACCTGATTCAAACGAGGCGACCAACTTGTGTCTTACGAGATGGATCCAGCGATGTACTTAACTCTCTCTCTCACTTTCACACACTCCCCTTTTCTCTCTCTCTCTCGCTCTCTCTCTCTCTTAACCCCCACTGTACCGGCGACGCCTTTTAATTTTATTCTAGCTATATTTAGACGATTTTGTGCATTTTAAGAAGGATCCTTGATAGTAAAAGAGGTTAAGTGAGATAGTTCGAAGCCTGTTAATTGCTGGAGGCCCGTTTTAAACTGAATAACACATCTAATAGTGCCCACAAAACAGTTAAAAGGTACTGTACGGGTTAACAGGGAAGGGGTTTATTTTTTGGACGATTATTTGTATTTATTTGTTATGTTTTAGTGTCCTCCCTAAAACTCCATCAAATTCAAAAGAACATCCTCAACATCCCCCTTCTGTATATATTTGTACAATTTTCGGTTGAATAATGCCCCGGTTGAAGGCCGGTCCCACCTTGATTACAAGCTTGCTATCGCTCGACAAGACCAAATCGACACATAAATGGCACGAAAAGTCTTATTGACAAAGAAATTGGACAAGAGGTCTTAACATCGCCAGACTAATGGACTTAACGTATTAAAATATGACAAATAATGGGGCTAAACATGAGGAACAAGGGGGTCCAGGAAAACAAACCACCTCCCCAAAAACTGCTTGAGGAAATGCGATGTAAAGTTGCTGGAAGCGATACAGTTACTTGCGGCAATGCGGTTACAAAGCGGTTCCAGAGAAGTGAAAACCTCTTCAACCTATATTCTTGCAAAGAGAATAAACAAGATATTACTAAACTGGTTCATTCAATGCTATAGAATTGTGCTTTACGATTAACATGTGCAATCATATGACGACGTTTTATGTTCCATCTAAATAACCTCCGGACAATTTTATTAAAAATACGATTGATTTATATGATTTGTAGATTATCTCAATCAACCCTCTAACTCCGACAGAACCTTCCTAAAATTATTAAACATCATATGTGGGTTGCTGAAACTAAACACATTGACCTACCTGATTAAAAGGCCTAATGACTTATTTCATCAAATTATATATATATATATATATATATACATATATATATACATATATATATATACATATATATATATACATATATATATACAGTATATACTGTATATATCAACACTCTGTGCTTCAGATAAATAAAATCCACTTCAGACGATGCTGATTATAACCTAATTCATAACATGCAATTACAAAGCTCCTTAATACAAATTATTTAAAACCCTTATGAAATCCTTTTAAGAGAACACTTCAGACAATGCCATTACACAGTTGTTATGGAACCATTACAGATAATGCCATAATAACACAAAACCGGCTCGGATAATGCTATACGGAAATGGTCTAGACGAATCAATTAAGGAGCTAGTGACCGTATTTTTGGGGCTATTAATTAATTTATTAGTTTGTTTTTTTAGTTTCCTCGCTAGACCTCCATCAAGCTTTAAAAACATCCCCTAGACCCCCTTCAAGATCAATTTGTACATTTTTCGATAGAAAAATTTCCCGGCCAAAGGCCGGTTCATCTTAAAATCACAGGCTGGCTATCGCTCGCCAGGAAACAAATTCGACACTTAAATGGCACGAAAGGTCTTGAAATTGACAACGAAATAGGGCGAAAGGTATTTAAATCGCCAAGCTAATGGAAGTGGAACGTCTTATAATCTCCAAACTAATATGCTAAACACGAGGGGGAAGGTAGTCCATAAAAAGCGTGTAGTTGCCCTCTCAAGAACTCCAGGTGCATTAAAAACAATTTAGACAATGCCATCAAGGTGTTACTCCAACCTATTATTAATTATATTAAGGGGAGACAGACTGGTTTTTTTTTTGGGGGGGTGGGTCTTTTAATTCATATATTCCTTAGTGTTCTTGCTAGACCTCCATCAAGCTTAGAAAAACACTCCCAAGACCCCCCTTCAAGATCAATTTGTACAATTTTCGGTAGAAAAATGTTCCGGCCGAAGGCCGTTTCCTGTTAAAATATCAGGCTTGCTATCGCTCACCAGGAAATAATCGACACCTAAATGGTATGAAAAGTCTTAAAATTGACAACGAAGTGGGGCAAAATGTGTTCAAATAGTCAAAGTAATGGGCCGAACGTCGTATAATCTAAACAAATGGGGCTAAATATGAGGGAGAAGGAGGTCCAGAAAAACGGTCTCCCTCCCCTTAATGCCCCTTTCCCACTGGTAAGACAAGTCAGGATTTTAGTCTCGGACACCAATAAATTGGCACATTCGTGACATGTCTCAACACCTCTCATGAAATATCGTTTGACTCTCAAGGCTCGTCAAGGCCTCGCAAGGGTCATCACAAATGTTCGGACAGTTCAACATTTTGGATGAGGACTCACGAGGATTGGTTACCCTCGCAAGCATCGTCGAGCATCGCCGAAGGATCTGCGAGGGTATCTGCGATCATCTGCGACATCGGCGAGACATCGCGGAGTTTGTCGCACGAGAAAAATAGTTGAAATGTTCCAAAACGGCGCACGACGGATCGCCGATGCTCTCGGATGTTCAGAGAACATCAACGATCATCGGCGATTTCCTCGTCGATTAGTCGTCGACGTGCGCACAAGTACTCGCCGAGAGTATACCCGCCAGGGGTATGCTCCACACGAGGCATGCGAAGGGCCTTGCGACGTCTCTCCGAATGCTCACGACACACCTCGCCGAGGCCAAAGAGGACCTTCGGCGAGGTGTGTAACAACAAGGGATGATCTACTTGTCAGCTTGTTTGTTTTTAAGTTATCTGTTGTTGTCGCACTGACACTTGAGCTAGCAATATTTACAAGCAATTTTGGTGTGAAACGTACACAAATTTAAATATGTTTTATTATAAAAAGCCACATATGTTTAACTTTACTATATTTACCTATTTATGCAAAACATTCCCAAGTAACTGTTATACATATCTTGCTCAGGTACAATTGACGGGAAAAGCGTTCCTGTGACAGCAATTCTCCGTTCTCGTTTTTCATCTTATATGCATCGAGGACCCAAGACATTTGACCATCTCAATTCTTATAAATAAATCAAAAGAAACACACAGCTTAAAGCAACTCATAACTTTTATCATATGCCTATCATTATAATCATGCGAGTATTTATTTTCCTTACTCGACTGATAGGTTTACTGATATATTAATAACCTCTTATATTCAGAAGTACCCCCAAAATAAGATGCGTAACTTATAAATATTTTCTGTCATACAGCTCAACCAGGGAGATCACTGTATACTTCCACGTCCAATAGTCCTAGGCCTGACCTATATTTTAAGTAGAGTGACTGTGCCCTGCTCAATTTAATTTTTATATTTTTGAAAGCCAAGACAAAACATTATTGCCAAATAAACTGTGTATGATTTTTATTTATTGTATTTAGTTTATAAAGAATAATAACATTAATTTTCTTTGTGAACCATTCTTTACATTCATGTATTTACTGACTCATGTTAACAACACTTATAATTACTTTCAATTAATTTGTAAATGTATTAATTTATATTGTCGTCAATCAAAATATAGAAAATATGAACTGACCAATATTTAATTTGCTTCTTTTTGTACATATAAACTTTACGGGAACAACAATTATGATGACATGGTACTGAATAACCTCACTTATTTTTACATACACTTTATTATCAGTGGAACAATGGACAGGGGAAAATCATTTTATTTTGTTTTTTTATTACATTCATTATTATAATATCTACATATGTATGTTATTTATACGTTGCCCCCCTGCTTGCTGCCGCGCCCGTAATTCCCTGCAGGGTGTCCGTCGTTGAAACGGGAGCTCCAGTCATGGTTTGGTACGCAATTTGTTGGTACATTTCACGATGGGATGGACCTGCGACAGAGACAGTAGGAAGCTGTCCCACAAGATGTGTAGGAGGCACTAACGCCTGGTGATGAGGAAGGGTTTGAGCCGGCACTTGACTTCCCCTTCGGTCTTCAGCTTGGTACACTGTCGGCACCTGATATCGGACAGGCGGAAAATTCAAAGGTTTCATGACAGTGGCCAATGGTATGTGCAACACGTCAGCCTGTCCCGTTAAAGCAGGGACTGTGGGTGTAGCTGCAGCCTCTACTTGAGTTGTTGCTGGTGTCCTACTGCACTCATATACTAGTTGATTTGCTTTCAACATGAAAAGCTCCACAACTGGCACTTACATCCTTCGCATCCTCCACTCCAAACACTCTGTGAAGCTCTTTATCTCTGCATGTAGGTAGTTGGCTTTCTGGAAAGCTCCAATAGGCATTCCAGATAAATTAGGCGCTGCCGCGTCGCAAGGGCGACAAGGTCCATACGAACACGTACAACGCTTTGGCGTAGAGGCGGCGTATGTCCCTCCATCTTAAAATTTTACAGGCACGTTGTGGTTGAGGTTAATGTAGAATGAGCTCTGGGCTGTGTCAATGTCTTTATATACAACCAAAGCAGTTTGGAGGTTGTGGGTGGGTGGGGGCATGTTTACTTGACCTATTGTAACGAGATATTGGGTGGGTGTGGGGGCTATCTCCTTGACAGATTGTAACGTGATATGCTAATTCCACTCTGCAATTAGCACATTCACGTTACATTTGCTCAGGTGCGCACACCTCGCCGATCTTGTTCGGCCACCTCGGCTATATCTGCGATGGCAACGCCGATGTTCGACGAGGAATCGTTTATTCATCGCAAGAATTTGTGCCTTTAAACAAAATCTTTTCACCTCGCCGAAGTAAACGCCGAACCATCGCTTGAATCGCCGAAGACGTCGCAGAACATACGGCGAGTCTTCTTTCATCCTCGCATGATTTCGCAAGATATTTCTGAAAATGTGACCTGCCTCGCATACTGTAAGTCATCGGCGAGACATCGCTCACTTCGCCGATAACGTCGCAGAAGGTCGCCGATTGCATCGCCGACATCGGCGAGATCTTCGCCGAGTATAATTTGTCGTCTGTTTGTAACGGTCGAAATCGTGAACGTCGCACGTATTCTTGCGAATTTGATCAAACGAAGTCATCGGCGACGAAGATCGTGACGTGTCTCACCAGTGGGAAAGGGGCATGAAAAGAGTCCGACACTATTGAATAGCTCATTCTGACGATATAATACGAACTCTGCTTTAGACTATGGGATTACGAAACTCCTTCAGACGATTAACCCCTTTATTACCGAGTTGTTTATGTCATTATTATTTGGATATTATCAGACGATTTTATCCAGCTTAGGGAGGGCGTGTAGCAATTAAAAGACTTCAAACTATCTCGAGTATCCATTCAAAATACCACGGTTTCCTCCTAAACTGCATAAAATCGTCTAAATATAGCTGGAATAACACAAAATGCATCCTCGGTAAGGAATGGGTTAATACACCATTACAGTCGACGCCATTAACCCCTTCTGTGCTGGCGACGTCTTTTAACCCTTAATTAGCGGCTCACCACATAAGTCGAGTTAAATAAAGCTGGACTATGTGGCGGCGCTCGCATAGGTCGAGTGGCAATTTCAGCACGTAATGTTGCTGAGAGAGAGAGACAAGTGGTGGCAGGAGACTAGCGAGCGTATGACTGCTCCAGACCACCGCGGCGAACCTACTGACACGAATCTCAGCTCCCTCCTCCCTCTCTCACTCGCTACATACTGAGTTATATGGGGAAAGTACCGAATTACATGCTTTTTGCACTCGCGTTGCACGGTTATTGCAAGAAAACTAGCCATCATAAAAGGATCGTTATGGTGTCATTCGAAAGCTCTGTTTATGCCCTTTCAGGGATAGGTACTTGTTTTACGTTCTGGGTCTTATTTAGGCATGAAAATGATCACGTAAACAGCCCTATTTTGGCTAAAAACACCCCGCTGGGCGGTACATATAAATAAACCGCATAGGCCGCTCGTAAGGTGTTAATGTTTATTCTAGCTATATTTAGACGATTATGTGCAGTATAATAAGGAGCTGTGGTAGTACAGATGGTAAAGTGAGATAGTTCGAAGCTTCTTAATTGCTGGAGGCCCCTTTTAAACTGAATATAATCGTCTAACAGTAGCCAGAATAAAGTAAACAAGACGTTCCCGGTACAGACGATGCCATAACAAAATAATAGCTTCCCCAGACGACCGCCTTAAGGGGAGATGGGCCCATTTTTTGGTATGTTATTTCAATTATTCCTTTATTTCTTTTTTTTTTAAAAAGACCTCCGTCTACGTATTGTGAAAAACCTGTTATCCTCCGGCAAATTGTGGGGTTGAGTGAGTGAAGGGGGGGGACAGTGAATGAAGGAGGATGCATGTTTTTCATAATACGTGTTGCTAGCCCCAAACGCGCGAGCAACTGTGGCTTTCAACCATCCGACACATCCCATTTTATTAATGTGCATCACACATGTTACATACAAATAAGGTTTATGTTTTGTTTTACCCTACTGTGGAAAGACTACGGATACACCACTCCTGCCGGGGCCTCACGCAGTGGCATGACTCAGTCCTGTCGAACTGAGCTCATGACACTGGTGGCATTGCCCCGGAGGATAGCCATCCCTAGTCTTTGCTTGAGCCAGAGGGTTTCCCGGGGTTCTCCTGAAACTTCTCTGATTTTACGGCCTATTTCATTCACCATCTTAAGGGTGGTGGGGCCGAAGACTCCTGAAGTTTCGAATGCCAGGGGCTCGAACTGATGAATTCTGGCGATGGCTTGATATTTTCCTCGCTTTTTATTTTCTGCTATCCGGGCGGCTTCACCTGCTTCGTCGGCGTTTCTGGCGGCGTTGGTTGTGGAGAAAGTGTCAACACATGTGGCATCCCACACGAGGCACCGGCCATTCTTGTAAGGGAAAGTGGTCATCCCATCTGGCCGTTTGCCGTCTTCTCTGTGAAGCCCATGTGGTTCGAGGATTGATGCACAGTTAGCACTCTGCAGGGCCCGTTTTATGACATTATTTAGTGCAGAGTGTCTTGGCAGGCGGCCTGCGTTGTAATTACATGACAAGGCATGGTGACCTTGAGCCTCCATCCTCCCATCACACTTGCAAGTGTGTGGGTGACAAACTGCCGCACCCACTCTGAGCGCGATGGCGACCCGGAGCGCTTCAGCATCCAAGTGAGTTCCAAGAGGTGGGATGGGGATGGCGTGTAACCACAAGCCACTCTCCGAACGGGCGGCTGCCTGGAGGCGTGCTTTTGCAACCTGGTCTGCATTGGTTAGGAGATTTTCTTGAGTTTTCTTCGCCGAGATGGTATCCCACGCTTTCTGCTTGCTCCTGGAGGTACCCTGAGGCTCCTCCTCTACTCCTGTACTTCCCTTCCAGGTGTTAATCGCTGCTGTTACGTCCCCATTAAGTGTCATTCCGGGTTTAGAATAAAGGATGGACAATACGAGGTCGTTGGTCGCGATGAGGGAAGAGATAAAGGCTGGGGAGGCAATATCCGAGGCTCTCCGTATGCCCAAGCCCCCGAGGCGGACAGGAAGGGTGGCTTGTGTCCAGGCCCGTTCTTTAAATTCCACGTTGGTGATGCTGGTCACTGCTTCTCGGATTATGCTGTCTAATTCTTGGAGGCCGCCATTGTTCGTGTAAGTCATCGATGTGCGCAGGAGGTATTGGAGTTTTGGGATGGAGAAACAGTTCTTGAGCAGGGCCAGAGCTGAGTGGGCATCGATGTGTATCAGGCGACTCACGAGACGTTGAAGCTCCTCCTTTTTAACTTGAAGTGCTGGTGGGATTGCTGCCAGAGTTAGTGGGGAACCTAATAGGGTTTGCTGGTGCTCCTGAAGGATCTTTACATCTGGCAATATGTTTCGGAACAGGGCCTGAGTCTCTTCTCCTTGTTCACGTGTGTGGTTGAGGAGAACAAGTTCACATTTGGTGTCATTTATCACTAGCCCGGCCTGGCCGAGGTCAGTTATGATGTTATTTAGGTCGGTTAGAACGTTCTCTACTGACCCACCCAAGGTTGCATCGTCCAGGTACCATACATTCAGCTCTGACCTTACTTTGTTAGCTGCTGCATCCACCCCTATTGAGAAAAGAGCAGGACCACCTGGATCTCCCTGCTGTAACCGGGTCTCTGATGGGATTACCGTCTCGCCAAAAATCAGGATTGAAGGTTTGGAGTAAGCCTGCCAAAGTAGGGGGTACAGAGTGGGGATGTGTTCTTGAGCTGCACGGAGGAAGACATCCCTGCGAATGCTGTTGAATGCGTTCCGCATGTCAATCTTTAGAAGCACTCGTTTTTCTTGGGCTTGGCTGAGGTAGGTGCGGGTTGCGTGTACAGCAGCTTCACACCCCCCTGGAGTTCCGAAACCTAGTTGAACTGGTCTTAAGTGTTGACCTAGGCCATTCGAGAGTGGTTTCAAACCCACCTTTGTGGCAAGGCGGCGGAAGGTGTTCCCTACTGCTATTGGGCGCACGCCGCCATCTTTTTTGCCAGTGCACAGAGTGATGCCCCAAAAAATAGGGGTGTGGCACAGTCGGGTACTTCCCCTCTTAAAACCATGTTGATGAATTTGGTGAGGGTTTCCAAGAGTGCCTCCCAGCAGCTCCTGATCCCTGACCCAAGAGGCCTTTGAGGTGGGCGGGTCGGATACCATCTGGGGCCGCGGCTGAGCCTGCTGGGAATGAAGTCACTGCGGCGACCACCTGCTCCTTCGTGACAACTAAAGGTTGGCGCATCTGGTCATTTGGGGCAGGGGGGAGGTTTAGGTCCCTAGGTGTAGGTGGGTGCTTTTCTTGTAGGGCTTCAACAACTTCGGTGCCTTGACCAGCAAAACCTTCTGAAGAGGACAACAGTCTGACGGCCCCTTTGATGTCACTATCCGCCAGCTTCGCAGCGACCCTCTTACGTAGCTGTTCAGCCTCTTCCTCTTCCTTCTCCTGGTGCTTCTGGGCCCTGTTTGGTTGCTGTTCGGGGGGTTCCACCAGTTTGTTTCCATCCATATACTGTGCTACTTGACGTTTCACTCTGGTGGCTAGTGAAACCTGAAGATGGTCTTGTATGTTGGTTCTGGGTGGTTTTCGGAGGGCCCCATAGGAGAAACCCAGGAGCCGTGCCCATGCGAGGGGTGTCTTGAGCTGTAGGGCCTGCTTTATGATGGTTGTAAGGGCCTCCGCCACTTGGATTCTGGCTCCTTTAGGTACCCGGGCAAGGACCTGGATCCGCGCTTTCCATTTGGTCACCAGTTGGGTCAAGTCGGCGACCGGTGTTGCCGGTGTTGCCCCGGTTGGCTCTGCAGTGGGCCCTGGGCATGCGAGACATTTCCAGTTTGGTTGTTCTCCTGATGTTTTCTTTGTCAGCTTAGCACAAGATAAATGAATAGATCTAAGACAGCCGGAACATTTTCGCGAATTCTTTCTTGCATTGGTCGTTCCGCACTTAAGACACTTAGTATCTGCTAGGCCATAGTCTTCCAAGATTATCCGTTCCTCTGCCTCTACCAAGCCGTCCTCCTGATCTTCCCGTGGTGCTTCCATCTCTACCATGTCTCCCTTGTTTCAGAAACCCCGGGAAATCTCTCCTGGCACATATCTAGATTATTGCTGTTGCTTAGTTTTCTCGCTAAACCTCCATCAAACTTTAAAAAAGCAGCCCCTAGACCCCTCTGCAAGATAAGTTTGTACATTTTTCGGTAGAAAAATATCCCGGCCGAAGGCTGGTCTTCTTATAATTTCAGGCTCACTATCGTTCGCCAGGGAAAAAATCGACACCTACATAACACGAAAGGTCTAAATATTGACGAAGAAATGGGGCGAATGGTATTAACCCTCTCCGACATATGACGCGATTTTGAGCCGATTAGGGATACTTTAAAGCCTTTGTTACCATCAGGGGTATTTAGAAACCTTTAGTTTAGTTACTTCAACCTCTGCAGTTGTCTTTGAGTTAGCTGTGGGCAGAAAACTAATTTTGGGGAGGCTCGACTAACTAATAGGGCAACCATCTTAACATCTGAAAACTAATGGGGCTAAACACGAGGGAAAAAGGAGACCAGAAAACCGGCCCATCCCCCCTAAAACCGCAGACGCTATAGAACTCTCAGGCATGGTACCAGGGACGACTTTATTCTGGCGACCATTCCACGCTTTTAATAAGCTTGCAAAAGACCTCCAGTAATTAACAAACCATCTCACTTAACCCTTTTTACTACCACAGATACTTCTTAAACTGTACAACATTGTGTCAAAATAGCTAGCATAACATTAAAAAGGACATCGCCGGTACAGAAGGGGTTAAAACAGAAAAGCATTGTTCCAGACACGACCACCTGGAAAATTGAATCCTTAGCTTAAGGAGAGATTTTTCACTTGACGGGTTTTTTTCTGGACCCCTTTCTCCCTCATGTTTAGCCCAATTGCTTTTGAGATTGTATGACGTTCGCCCCATTAGTTTGGCGATGTTAAGACCTTTCGCCCCATTTACAGTATATAAGTCAATATTAAGACCTTTCGTGCCATTTAGGTGTCGATTTGTTCTTGGCGAGCGATAGCGAGCCTGTAATTAAAGTGGAACCGGCCTGCAGCCGGGACATTTGTCTACAGAAAAATTTACAAATTTATCTTGAAAGGGGGTCTAGGGGGTTTAATTTAAAGCTTCTTGGAGGTCTAGGGAACAAACTCAGAACCTCCCTTTAAGGCTCCAGGACGCGAGGCAAGGTAGCTCTTCCAGGCAATGCAGCTCTGGGGAGGAAGAGACGAACCTGTAAGGGATTCCAGACGGTCGTTTATTCAGGTCTATTGGTTCCAGGATTACAGTATCCACGTCATTTGCCCTGCGTCGAATTCAAAGGCCAATGAACGATAGAATGTGTTTTTATTGTTGGTATTATTTGTTTTGTTGTTTTGTTCTTGCTGTTGTGTATTATTTTTCTTCTTCTTCTTCTTCTTCATCTTCATCTTCTTCTTCTTCTTCATCTTCATCTTCATCTTCTTGTTCTTGTTCTTCTTCTTGTTCTTGTTCTTGTTCTTCTTCTTGTTCTTCTTCTTGTTCTTCTTCTTGTTCTTCTTCTTCTTGTTCTTCTTCTTGTTCTTGTTCTTCTTCTTGTTCTTCTTCTTCTTCTTCTTCTTCTTGCATAGACGGGGCAATGCAGGGAGGGAGATATGAACCTGTAAGGAATTCCATACTGTCATTTCCAGAACCGTCTCTTCCTGTCTATTGGTTTGGGGGTGACAGTTCCCACGTATTTTTGCTTGCGCCGAAAGCAAAGGCTAATACATAAACACAATTGTTATTAGTGTTGATATTGTTGTTCTTCCTAGTGATCAACAAAAGTGACGTGTGAATTAGACCATTGTTATGTATTGCCTTATTTGTTATGATACTGACCAAAATGTTATCGTGTATTGATAGCGTAATGCATAGTGCGCGGAATTTCGATGTGAGTGTCTTGGGTTCGAGTCCTCGGAGTGCCACATGTATTTGTTGATTTAATTAATTGAGTTTAGATGTGAAGTTGGTTTGTGTAAAACACATAATACTGTAATATACAGTACACACGGTTTCCAAATGTCTCGTTTTACTTGAAAGCTGAAACCCAATTTCCTTTGAATAAAACAATGTTTTAGAAATTGATTGGAATTGTCAGGGAATAGTTAAAATATAATATAAGTAATTGGCATCATCTGGTTGAAAGGGTTAAGCACTTTGCAAATGAGTTATAAGGGTGATTCTCTGTTGAAGTTATACAGGCAGTTTCTCCAACTTGCGAGCGAACTTTTGATATATTCCATACTTAAGTGCACTGTAAAATATAAAAAAGTTAATACAATCAAGTTTGATATATTGGTGATGAATTACTATTGATTGTTTGATACACTTCTCTCCCTCTCTCTCTCTCTATATATATATATATATACAGTATATATAATATATATATATTATTATTATATATATATATATATATATATACTTTATACATGGGGTTCTCATTACCAATATACATTTAAAGGGAAGATTAATGTAACACTATAATTGGCCTTTCCATACCATTGTTATCCCTTTCAGTATACAAGGATACATTCTTATATGTTATGCTGGGCAATATTAGGCAATATTAAGCTTAGAAAGAGTTTGTTGGAGTTAATGGGATAATTGAACATATATTGACCTCTTTGATTGATAGACGTCCTTCTTAAGCTCTATGAAGTAGTTTAATGATAGCAAAAATAATTTAATAATAGAGACCTCGAACACTGAAGAAGTTAAACACATATTTGTCTACAGTGTGTGGGCAACCTCTGTGTCTACACCTCGATATGTAAATTTACTCTGCTGTGTTTAACGTCTTCAATTGCAATACAAATTATTAATGTAAATGGATAGGCGACGAGCAGTGAGGCTTTAGGAAGGGAAGAGGATGTGTAGATAAGATTTTTACCATGAATTGTGTTGTGGAGAAGTATCTGGAGAAGAAACAAAAGGTGTATGTTGTCTTTATGGACTTGGAAAAGGCCTATGACAGAGTGGATAGAGAAGGTTTGTGGAAAGTACTTAGAATATACGGAGTAGAGGGCAAGTTGCTGAAAGCAGTGAAGAGCATGTATGAGGGTGCAAGGCAGCAGTACGTGTGGAGAGTGAGCAGAGCGAGTTCTTTGACCTGAATGTTGGTTTGAAACAGGGGTGTGTGATGTCCCCGTGGTTGTTTACTGTATATATGGATGGAGTCATGAAAGAAATACTATCAAGAGCAGTGGATGTTGGCGTATCGCTGAAAAGGGAGGGAATTGAGTGGAAGCTACCTATACTGCTGTTTGCGGATGATACAGTTCTGATGAGTGATTATGAATGGGAGTTGCAGGGTCTGGTAAATGAGTGTGGAACAGTGTGCGAAAAAACGGAATTTGAAGGTAAATGCGGGGAAGAGCAAGGTTATGGTCTTCGAAAGGGGTGAAGTCACAGAGTGTGAGGTGAAGCTGAACGGTGAGGCTATGGAGATCGTCAACTCGTTTAAGTATCTGGGCAGTGTGTTGAGTAAAGATGGGACTATGGATGAAGAAGTGCGTGAGAGGGTACAACAGGGGAAGAGGGTTGTAGGAACACTAAAAGCAGTAACAAGAAATAGGTTGGTTAGTATGGAAGTGAAGAAGTCCTTGCATGACAGTGCGGTAATCCCGACACTGACTTACGGAAGCGAAGCATGGACGTTGGTTGAGAGACTCAGACCAAGAGTGAGAGCAGTGGAAATGAATTACTTATAAGGAGTGCGTGCGGAGTTACATGCAGGGATAGACAGACTAATGAGGAAGTAAGAAGGAGGTGTGGTGTGGAGGTAGATGTGCTGGAAAGTGTGAAAAGGAACAACTTGAGATGGTTCGGCCATATGGAACTTATGGGAAGCGAGAGAATGACTAAGAGGGTGTATGAGAGCAAGGTGGAGGGACAGAGAGGGAGAGTAGACCGAATGAGAGGTGGAAGGATGGAGTGAGGAAGTACATGAATGAAGGCGGTGCTGGTTGGGGGGAGGGGCATCGACTGACTGGGGTCAGAGGTACATGGGGGCGGTTCGTTCGGGGCCACCCCTTCGGGGATCACGGCATCAGGCAATAGATAGATAGATAGATGTATGTATGTTTTTGTTTCTATGTATGTATATATGTATGCATGTATGTATGTATGTACTCAGGCACATACCCCAATGCGGGGGGTGGCCAACTCTAGACAGAGACCGAACTGAAACAACATTTAAAGTTCCAATTCTTAGAGTCCTAGACCACTTTTGAGTTCTCTCGCTCCTTACTCTGTCTGGTTGAGTAGGAGAATTTATAAATGTACAACAATTTTATTCATAGTCTTTTTTTTTCACTTAACGGAAAATGTTGATTCCTTAACAGCTGATTTAAAGAAATTTTATATATATAAACAACCAAAAAAAAAACTATAATATAATTATGTCTCTGCATCGTATCATTGCCAAGTTTTAATAATTAATAGCATAAAATCCACCATAAACCCACATAAAAGATAGATTATAATGATGTTAACATGACAATTTACCGTCAGCTGGCAACAAACAGACCATGGATTACATATACCACAGTCTGCTGTGTATATTATATTGGGTTTTCGGCTCAAGGTAAATTGACATTAAGGGAGCCCACCTCGCTTTTTTTTCTCTTTCTCTCCCTCTCTCTTTGGCTTGTATCTGTTCTGTCCCATTCAGCCTACTGTTTTAAGACGTTTACCCCCATCCAGGTGTCAATATATAGATTTTCGTTTTGACAGCAAGCTAAATTTGTACATTTTTCGATAGAAAAATTTCTCCGGCGAAGCCGGATTTCTCCATACAATGCTGGCTCGCTATCGCTCGCCAGGAATAAATCGACATCTGGATGGGGATAAACTTCTTAAAACAGTTGGCTGAATGGGGCCGAATGGATACAAGCCAGGGAAAGAGAGAAAAGGAGGGAAAGTTAAACAAAAAAACGGTGACCCCCCTTAAGCCACTTAAATACTTCAGTTATTACGAAGATATTGGAGCGAAATATGACGTTAATTGAGACAACTTCATACTAATACGACGCAGATCAAGAGATAGTAGTTTATATTCCTCCGTTAGGTATCGAACAATCATTTGTTAAAATCGGTATCACACGTTCACTTTGTCCGGCAGTTTCTTCAGGCAATTGTGCTCTGACTTCTGAATTAAAGTTATATTTTATTATTTTGTTTTGTTCAATCTCTTAAAATGCTATACAGTTAGTCTAGTTTTCAATTTCAATGCGAGAATACCAAGAAATTGTATGAGACAAATTTTGCTTTGTCGAAAATGGACGGAAAAACGCTTATATATATATATATATATATATATATATATATATATATATATATATATACATATATATATATATATATATATATATATATATATATATATATATATAGCCAATATATATATATATATATCAGTATCCAGTATACTAATTTATTTACTTTAATTATAATAATTATTAGTATTGTATAATGATATATTAAGAGCTATTTAGATGTTATTTTAGAGATCTGTTAATATTAGATATATAGGCCTACAGTATATTAGATATATAGGCCTACAGTATATTAGATATATAGGCCTACAGTATATTAGATATATAGGCCTACAGTATATTAGTATATAGGCCTACAGTATATTAGATATATAGGCCTACAGTATATTAGATATATAGGCCTACAGTGTATTAGATATATAGGCCTACAGTATATTAGATATATAGGCCTACAGTATACTAGATATATAGGCCTACAGTATATTAGATATATAGGCCTACAGTATATAGATATAGGCCTACAGTATATTATATATAGGCCTACAGTATATTAGATATATAGGCCTACAGTGTATTAGATATATAGGCCTACAGTATATTAGATATATAGGCCTACAGTGTATTAGATATATAGGCCTACAGTGTATTAGATATATAGGCCTACAGTGTATTATATATATATAGGCCTACAGTATATTAGATATATAGGCCTACAGTATATTAGATATATAGGCCTACAGTATATTAGATATATAGGCCTACAGTATATTAGATATATAGGCCTACAGTGTATTAGATATATAGGCCTACAGTATATTAGATATATAGGCCTACAGTATATTAGATATATAGGCCTACAGTGTATTAGATATATAGGCCTACAGTGTATTAGATATATAGGCCTACAGTATATTAGATATAGGCCTACAGTATATTAGATATATAGGCCTACAGTGTATTAGATATATAGGCCTACAGTATATTAGATATATAGGCCTACAGTATATTAGATATATAGGCCTACAGTATATTAGATATATAGGCCTACAGTGTATTATATATAGGCTTATATTAGATATATAGGCCTACAGTATATTAGATATATAGGCCTACAGTATATTAGATATATAGGCCTACAGTATATTAGATATATAGGCCTACATTATATTAGATATATAGGCCTACAGTGTATTAGATATATAGGCCTACAGTGTATTAGATATATAGGCCTACAGTATATTAGATATATAGGCCTACAGTATACTAGATATATAGGCCTACAGTGTATTAGATATATAGGCCTACATTATATTAGATATATAGGCCTACAGTATATTAGATATATAGGCCTACAGTATATTAGATATATAGGCCTACAGTATATTAGATATATAGGCCTACAGTATATTAGATATATAGACCTACAGTATATTAGATATATAGGCCTACAGTATATTAGATATAGGCCTACAGTATATTAGATATATAGGCCTACAGTATAGATATATAGGCCTACAGTATTAGATATATAGGCCTACATTATATTAGATATATAGGCCTACAGTATATTAGATATATAGGCCTACAGTATATTAGATATATAGGCCTACAGTATATTAGATATATAGGCCTACAGTATATTAGATATATAGGCCTACAGTATATTAGATATATAGGCCTACAGTATATTAGATATAGGCCTACAGTATATTAGATATATAGGCCTACATTATATTAGATATATAGGCCTACAGTATATTAGATATATAGACCTACAGTATATTAGATATATAGGCCTACAGTATATTAGATATATAGGCCTACAGTATATTAGATATATAGGCCTACAGTATATTAGATATATAGGCCTACAGTATATTAGATATATAGGCCTACAGTATACTAGATATATAGGCCTACAGTGTATTAGATATATAGGCCTACATTATATTAGATATATAGGCCTACAGTATATTAGATATATAGGCCTACAGTATATTAGATATAGGCCTACAGTATATTAGATATATAGGCCTACAGTGTATTAGATATATAGGCCTACAGTATATTAGATATATAGGCCTACAGTGTATTAGATATATAGACCTACAGTATATTAGATATATAGGCCTACATTATATTAGATATATAGGCCTACAGTATTAGATATATAGGCCTACAGTATATTAGATATATAGGCCTACAGTATATTAGATATATAGGCCTACAGTATATTAGATATATAGGCCTACAGTGTATTAGATATGGGCCTACAGTATATTAGATATAGGCCTACAGTGTATTAGATATATAGGCCTACAGTATATTAGATATATAGGCCTACAGTGTATTAGATATATAGGCCTACAGTGTATTAGATATAGGCCTACAGTATATTAGATATATAGGCCTACAGTATTAGATATATAGGCCTACAGTGTATTAGATATAGGCCTACAGTATATTAGATATATAGGCCTACAGTGTATTAGATATATAGGCCTACAGTATATTAGATATATAGGCCTACAGTATTAGATATATAGGCCTACAGTATATTAGATATATAGGCCTACAGTGTATTAGATATATAGGCCTACAGTATATTAGATATATAGGCCTACAGTATATTAGATATATAGGCCTACAGTATATTAGATATATAGGCCTACAGTATATTAGATATATAGGCCTACAGTGTATTAGATATATAGGCCTACAGTATATTAGATATATAGGCCTACAGTGTATTAGATATATAGGCCTACAGTGTATTAGATATAGGCCTACAGTGTATTATATATAGGCCTACAGTATATTAGATATATAGGCCTACAGTATATTAGATATATAGGCCTACAGTGTATTAGATATATAGGCCTACAGTATTAGATATATAGGCCTACAGTATATTAGATATATAGGCCTACAGTATATTAGATATATAGGCCTACAGTGTATTAGATATATAGGCCTACAGTATATTAGATATATAGGCCTACAGTGTATTAGATATATAGGCCTACAGTGTATTAGATATATAGGCCTACAGTGTATTATATATATATAGGCCTACAGTATATTAGATATATAGGCCTACAGTATATTAGATATATAGGCCTACAGTGTATTAGATATATAGGCCTACAGTGTATTAGATATAGGCCTACAGTATATTAGATATATAGGCCTACAGTATTAGATATATAGGCCTACAGTATATTAGATATATAGGCCTACAGTATATTAGATATATAGGCCTACAGTGTATTAGATATATAGGCCTACAGTATATTAGATATATAGGCCTACAGTATATTAGATATATAGGCCTACAGTATATTAGATATATAGGCCTACAGTATATTAGATATATAGGCCTACAGTATATTAGATATATAGGCCTACAGTATATTAGATATATAGGCCTACAGTATATTAGATATATAGGCCTACAGTATATTAGATATATAGGCCTACAGTATATTAGATATATAGGCCTACAGTATATTAGATATATAGGCCTACAGTATATTAGATATATAGGCCTACAGTATTAGATATATAGGCCTACAGTATATTAGATATATAGGCCTACAGTATATTAGATATATAGGCCTACAGTATATTAGATATATAGGCCTACAGTATATTAGATATATAGGCCTACAGTATATTAGATATATAGGCCTACAGTATATTAGATATATAGGCCTACAGTATATTAGATATATAGGCCTACAGTATATTAGATATATAGGCCTACAGTATATTAGATATATAGGCCTACAGTATATTAGATATATAGGCCTACAGTATATTAGATATATAGGCCTACAGTATATTAGATATATAGGCCTACAGTATATTAGATATATAGGCCTACAGTATATTAGATATATAGGCCTACAGTATATTAGATATATAGGCCTACAGTGTATTAGATATATAGGCCTACAGTATTAGATATATAGGCCTACAGTATATTAGATATATAGGCCTACAGTATATTAGATATATAGGCCTACAGTATATTAGATATATAGGCCTACAGTATATTAGATATATAGGCCTACAGTATATTAGATATATAGGCCTACAGTATATTAGATATATAGGCCTACAGTGTATTAGATATATAGGCCTACAGTGTATTAGATATATAGGCCTACAGTATATTAGATATATAGGCCTACAGTATATTAGATATATAGGCCTACAGTATATTAGATATATAGGCCTACAGTATATTAGATATATAGGCCTACAGTGTATTAGATATATAGGCCTACAGTATATTAGATATATAGGCCTACAGTATTAGATATATAGGCCTACAGTATATTAGATATATAGGCCTACAGTATATTAGATATATAGGCCTACAGTATATTAGATATATAGGCCTACAGTGTATTAGATATATAGGCCTACAGTATATTAGATATATAGGCCTACAGTGTATTAGATATATAGGCCTACAGTATATTAGATATATAGGCCTACAGTATATTAGATATATAGGCCTACAGTATATTAGATATATAGGCCTACAGTATATTAGATATATAGGCCTACAGTATATTAGATATATAGGCCTACAGTATATTAGATATATAGGCCTACAGTGTATTAGATATATAGGCCTACAGTATATTAGATATATAGGCCTACAGTATATTAGATATATAGGCCTACAGTGTATTAGATATATAGGCCTACAGTATATTAGATATATAGGCCTACAGTATATTAGATATATAGGCCTACAGTGTATTAGATATATAGGCCTACAGTATATTAGATATATAGGCCTACAGTGTATTAGATATATAGGCCTACAGTATATTAGATATATAGGCCTACAGTATATTAGATATATAGGCCTACAGTATATTAGATATATAGGCCTACAGTGTATTAGATATATAGGCCTACAGTATATTAGATATATAGGCCTACAGTATATTAGATATATAGGCCTACAGTATATTAGATATATAGGCCTACAGTATATTAGATATATAGGCCTACAGTATATTAGATATATAGGCCTACAGTATATTAGATATATAGGCCTACAGTGTATTAGATATATAGGCCTACAGTATATTAGATATATAGGCCTACAGTATATTAGATATATAGGCCTACAGTATATTAGATATATAGGCCTACAGTATATTAGATATATAGGCCTACAGTATATTAGATATATAGGCCTACAGTATATTAGATATATAGGCCTACAGTATATTAGATATATAGGCCTACAGTATATTAGATATATAGGCCTACAGTATATTAGATATATAGGCCTACAGTGTATTAGATATATAGGCCTACAGTATATTAGATATATAGGCCTACAGTATATTAGATATATAGGCCTACAGTATATTAGATATATAGGCCTACAGTATATTAGATATATAGGCCTACAGTATATTAGATATATAGGCCTACAGTATATTAGATATATAGGCCTACAGTATATTAGATATATAGGCCTACAGTGTATTAGATATATAGGCCTACAGTATATTAGATATATAGGCCTACAGTATATTAGATATATAGGCCTACAGTGTATTAGATATATAGGCCTACAGTATATTAGATATATAGGCCTACAGTGTATTAGATATATGGGGCTACAGTATATTAGATATATAGGCCTACAGTATATTAGATATATAGGCCTACAGTATATTAGATATATAGGCCTACAGTGTATTAGATATATAGGCCTACAGTATATTAGATATATAGGCCTACAGTATATTAGATATATAGGCCTACAGTGTATTAGATATATAGGCCTACAGTATATTAGATATATAGGCCTACAGTATATTAGATATATAGGCCTACAGTATATTAGATATATAGGCCTACAGTGTATTAGATATATAGGCCTACAGTATATTAGATATATAGGCCTACAGTATATTAGATATATAGGCCTACAGTATATTAGATATATAGGCCTACAGTATATTAGATATATAGGCCTACATTATATTAGATATATAGGCCTACAGTATATTAGATATATAGGCCTACAGTATATTAGATATATAGGCCTACAGTATATTAGATATATAGGCCTACAGTATATTAGATATATAGGCCTACAGTGTATTAGATATATAGGCCTACATTATATTAGATATATAGGCCTACAGTATATTAGATATATAGGCCTACAGTATATTAGATATATAGGCCTACAGTATATTAGATATATAGGCCTACAGTATATTAGATATATAGGCCTACAGTATATTAGATATATAGGCCTACAGTATATTAGATATATAGGCCTACAGTATATTAGATATATAGGCCTACAGTGTATTAGATATATAGGCCTACAGTATATTAGATATATAGGCCTACAGTATATTAGATATATAGGCCTACAGTGTATTAGATATATAGGCCTACAGTATATTAGATATATAGGCCTACAGTATATTAGATATATAGGCCTACAGTATATTAGATATATAGGCCTACAGTATATTAGATATATAGGCCTACAGTGTATTAGATATATAGGCCTACAGTATATTAGATATATAGGCCTACAGTATATTAGATATATAGGCCTACAGTGTATTAGATATATAGGCCTACAGTATATTAGATATATAGGCCTACAGTATATTAGATATATAGGCCTACAGTGTATTAGATATATAGGCCTACAGTATATTAGATATATAGGCCTACAGTATATTAGATATATAGGCCTACAGTGTATTAGATATATAGGCCTACAGTATATTAGATATATAGGCCTACAGTATATTAGATATATAGGCCTACAGTATACTAGATATATAGGCCTACAGTGTATTTTTGTTTTCATATTGCTCTTCCTTTATTATTTTGTCCTTCTCCCTGGCATTTAGTTCTCCGGAAATACTGAACTTGTGTACTGGAATTGTTGAGAGAAGTTGCTGGCAAAGCTCGTGCTCAGACTTCTGATCTTTTACACGAAAATAAAGAGCGAGTGAGATTTCTGGATGTACGTTCTTTCTCCAGCTGATGCTATAGTGTATCAGTTTGTAGTTTGTAGTGTGTGTGTGTGTGTGTCTGTGTGTGTGGGGGGGGGGGGGTCTTTTCTCTAATACATCTATCTAGCTATCTATTTATCAGTATATCAATCTCTCTCTCTCTCTCTCTCTCTCTCTCTCTACAGTATATATATATATATAAGTGTGGAGGGGGCGGGTTGTTTTTTCTTAACCAATGTTCCTGTGGCTGTGCGCCTGCCTGCATGAGCGTGTATGTGTGCGTGTGTGTGTACATGTGCATATACGCTCACTTGAATACATGTATGAGTGTAAGTGTTAAACATTCCGCTTTCGTTTCGTTATAATGATATTGCTTCCTTCTTATAGGCGCACCTCCTTTACTTAACGGGGGCCACCTCGCTTTATTTTTTTTTTATTTTTATTTTTTTTCTATATTCCAACTTACTTCCTCTCGGGCATAGGCTGAGAGCCTTAACATTCACGCTTTACAATGAACAGTGAAACCCGTGAGGTCTTGTTCCAGTCTAGGGAGTGAGACATGTGAAGCACGTAGAGTACAACGAGCACCTGCCATCTTGCCTTCACATGAGGCACGGTGCTCACTCATGGCCCGAAACGACCCCATCTCTGAAGCCACCTCGTTCCCGTGCTTCACTGTCTCATCCCATACACTCGGACTCTCACACTTACACACACACAACGCTACCTGTTGAGCAGATAACTCACCAGGCATTGCACCCCTATAGCATATTTTTAATATGGGAATATTCATACAGTGCTATTTAATCAGGGAACAGTGAGGGTATTTTATTGACGTTTCGGTGGGCTTGTGGTAATGCACTGATACTAGGTACAGCACAAATTCCATCCCAATAATATCTTCCCATTGATACATCGGGATTTGAACCCGGGACCTTTGGATTACCAGGCCAGTGGCAAGACCACTCCACCACACCTTTCTCTCCCTCTCTCTTTGGCTTGTGTTCATTCGATCCCACTCAGCCTACTGTTTTAAGACGTTTACCCCCATCCAGGTGTCAATATTTTCCTGGCGAGCCAGCATATATATATTTTTGTTTTGACAGCAAGCTAAATTTGTAAATTTTTCAATAGAACATTTTCTCCGGCGAAGCCGGATTTCTCCATACAATACTGGCTCACTATCGCTTGCCAGAAAGAAATTGACACCTGGATGGGGATAAACGTCTTAAAGCAGTTTGCTGAATGGGGCCGAAGGGATACAAGCCAGAGAAGGAGAGAAAAGGAGAGAAAGATAAAAAAAAAAACGGTGACCCCCCTTAAATATCCTTACCGAATTTCCTCCGCTCAGTATCTCTTTTTTTCCCCGTATTCTCTTCCCATGGCTTCCCTTCTCCATCTTCCCGTATTCGCTCATTTGTTTTCCTTTTGTCTCGCGTTTTCTTTCACTATCGCTTCTTTCCCCCATTTTCTTCCACCATGTTTCTCCCACATTCTGTCACTAGTTATTCCTTTTCCTCCGTATTATCCTACCATCTTTGTTAACCCCATTTTTCTTCCCGTATTCTGCCACCATCACCCCTTTGTCTCCTATTTCTCCATCGCTTCCCTTTGTTCTTAATCACATTTTAGCCCTCTAGATTTGTTTCCGTATTTTCCTTTTCCCTCCCGTATACTCCCATCACCTCCTTCTTTCTCCCACCACATCATTTCCCTCGTATTATCTCATCATGTCTGCTGTGTTTCCTCCCGTATTCTCCCTCTACCTCTTCGATTCCCCCGTATAATCCCACCTTCTCTTACGTTTATCGATCACATATTCCAACCGTTTCTTGTTTTGATTTTCTGCACCCGTATTCTCCCACCAACTCTTCCCTTTTCCTCCCGTTTACTCTAATCGTCTCTTCTGTTTTATCTCCAACCGTTTTTTCCCGTTTTCTGCCGCCATCCCTCCGTTTTCTTCCGCCCGTATTCTCCGGCAGCTGTTCACATTGCCGCCGTTATCGTAAACGTTTCTTTATATTGCTGCTTCGCCTACTTATACTGGCGCCATCTATCGGGAGAAGCGACTGGCTTGTTTTTCGTAGGTGGTTGGGTGCCCATAGTTCCTTCACTAAAAGAAGGCAAATATTGGCAAGACATTGGAATATATTTTGTTTGAATAAGAAAAGATTTGTCTGAAATTTCTGGCTCGCTATCGCTCGCCAGGAAATAATCGACACCTAAATGGCACGAAAGGTCTTAAAATTGACAACGAAAAGGGGCGAAAGGTCTTAAAATCACCAAACTAATGGGCCGACCATCATATAATCTCCAAACTAGTGGGGCTAAACATGAGGGAGAAAAACGGTCTGCCTCCCCTTAACCTCTGCAAAGGCTTCTATAGTCATGGTGCTACTGTAAAGGAACTCGACCTGATTCTACCATTAAGGGGACATGGTTCACTATTCTACCATTAAGGGTGGATGGTTCACTATTCTACCATTAAGGAGGGATGGTTCACTATTCTACCATTAAGGGGACATGGTTCACTATTCTACCATTAAGGGTGGATGGTTCACTATGCTACCATTAAGGGGGGATGGTTCACTATTCTACCATTAAGGGGGGATGGTTCACTATTCTACCATTAAGGGTGGATGGTTCACTATTCTACCATTAAGGGTGGATGGTTCACTATTCTACCATTAAGGGGGGATGGTTCACTATTCTACCATTAAGGGTGGATGGTTCACTATTCTATCATTAAGGGTGGATGGTTCACTATTCTACCATTAAGGGGGAATGGTTCACTATTCTACCATTAAGGGGGGATGGTTCACTATTCTACCATTAAGGGGGGATGGTTCACTATTCTACCATTAAGGGGGAATGGTTCACTATTCTACCATTAAGGGGGGATGGTTCACTATTCTACCATTAAGGGGGAATGGTTCACTATTCTACCATTAAGGGGGGATGGTTCACTATTCTACCATTAAGGGTGGATGGTTCACTATTCTACCATTAAGGGTGGATGGTTCACTATTCTACCATTAAGGGGGAATGGTTCACTATTCTACCATTAAGGGGGGATGGTTCACTATTCTACCATTAAGGGGTAATGGTTCACTATTCTACCATTAAGGGGGAATGGTTCACTATTCTACCATTAAGGGGGAATGGTTCACTATCTCATTAAGGGAATGGTTCACTATTCTACCATTAAGGGGACATGGTTCACTATTCTACCATTAAGGGGGAATGGTTCACTATTCTACCATTAAGGGGGAATGGTTCACTATTCTACCATTAAGGGGGGATGGTTCACTATTCTACCATTAAGGGGGAATGGTTCACTATTCTATCATTAAGGGGACATGGTTCACTATTCTACCAATCTACCATTAAGGGGGAATGGTTCACTATTCTACCATTAAGGGGGGATGGTTCACTATTCTACCATTAAGGGGGAATGGTTCACTATTCTATCATTAAGGGGACATGGTTCACTATTCTACCATTAAGGGGACATGGTTCACTATTCTACCATTAAGGGGGAATGGTTCACTATTCTACCATTAAGGGGGGATGGTTCACTATTCTACCATTAAGGGGGGATGGTTCACTATTCTACCATTAAGGGGGGATGGTTCACTATTCTATCATTAAGGGGGAATGGTTCACTATTCTACCATTAAGGATGGATGGTTCACTATTCTACCATTAAGGGGGGATGGTTCACTATTCTACCATTAAGGGGGGATGGTTCACTATTCTACCATTAAGGGTGGATGGTTCACTATTCTACCATTAAGGGGGGATGGTTCACTATTCTACCATTAAGGGGGGATGGTTCACTATTCTACCATTAAGGAGGGATGGTTCACTATTCTACCATTAAGGGTGGATGGTTCACTATTCTACCATTAAGGGTGGATGGTTCACTATTCTACCATTAAGGGTGGATGGTTCACTATTCTACCATTAAGGGGGGATGGTTCACTAGTATACCATTAAGGGTGGATGGTTCACTATTCTACCATTAAGGGTGGATGGTTCACTATTCTACCATTAAGGGGTAATGGTTCACTATTCTACCATTAAGGGAGGATGGTTCACGATTCTACCATTAAGGGGGGATGGTTCACTATTCTATCATTAAGGGGACATGGTTCACTATTCTACCATTAAGGGGGGATGGTTCACTATTCTACCATTAAGGGGGGATGGTTCACTATTCTACCATTAAGGGGACATGGTTCACTATTCTACCATTAAGGAGGGATGGTTCACTATTCTACCATTAAAGGGGGATGGTTCACTATTCTACCATTAAGGATGGATGGTTCACTATTCTACCATTAAGGGTGGATGGTTCACTATTCTACCATTAAGGGTGGATGGTTCACTAGTCTACCATTAAGGGGGGATGGTTCACTATTCTATCATTAAGGGGGGATGGTTCACTATTCTACCATTAAGGGTGGATGGTTCACTATTCTACCATTAAGGGGGGATGGTTCACTATTCTACCATTAAGGGTGGATGGTTCACTATTCTACCATTAAGGGGGAATGGTTCACTATTCTACCATTAAGGGTGGATGGTTCACTATTCTACCATTAAGGGTGGATGGTTCACTATTCTACCATTAAGGGGGAATGGTTCACTATTCTACCATTAAGGGGGGATGGTTCACTATTCTACCATTAAGGGGGAATGGTTCACTATTCTACCATTAAGGGTGGATGGTTCACTATTCTACCATTAAGGGGGGATGGTTCACTATTCTACCATTAAGGAGGGATGGTTCACTATTCTACCATTAAGGGTGGATGGTTCACTATTCTACCATTAAGGGTGGATGGTTCACTATTCTACCATTAAGGGGGGATGGTTCACTATTCTACCATTAAGGGGGGATGGTTCACTAGTATACCATTAAGGGTGGATGGTTCACTATTCTACCATTAAGGGTGGATGGTTCACTATTCTACCATTAAGGGGTAATGGTTCACTATTATACCATTAAGGGAGGATGGTTCACGATTCTACCATTAAGGGGGGATGGTTCACTATTCTATCATTAAGGGGACATGGTTCACTATTCTACCATTAAGGGGGGATGGTTCACTATTCTACCATTAAGGGGGGATGGTTCACTATTCTACCATTAAGGGGACATGGTTCACTATTCTACCATTAAGGAGGGATGGTTCACTATTCTACCATTAAAGGGGGATGGTTCACTATTCTACCATTAAGGATGGATGGTTCACTATTCTACCATTAAGGGTGCATGGTTCACTATTCTACCATTAAGGGTGGATGGTTCACTAGTCTACCATTAAGGGGGGATGGTTCACTATTCTATCATTAAGGGGGGATGGTTCACTATTCTACCATTAAGGGTGGATGGTTCACTATTCTACCATTAAGGGGGGATGGTTCACTATTCTACCATTAAGGGTGGATGGTTCACTATTCTACCATTAAGGGGGAATGGTTCACTATTCTACCATTAAGGGTGGATGGTTCACTATTCTACCATTAAGGGTGGATGGTTCACTATTCTACCATTAAGGGTGGATGGTTCACTATTCTACCATTAAGGGGGAATGGTTCACTATTCTACCATTAAAGGGGGATGGTTCACTATTCTACCATTAAGGGGGGATGGTTCACTATTCTACCATTAAGGGTGGATGGTTCACTATTCTATCATTAAGGGTGGATGGTTCACTATTCTACCATTAAGGGTGGATGGTTCACTATTCTACCATTAAGGGTGGATGGTTCACTATTCTATCATTAAGGGTGGATGGTTCACTATTCTACCATTAAGGGTGGATGGTTCACTATTCTACCATTAAGGGGGGATGGTTCACTATTCTACCATTAAGGGTGGATGGTTCACTATTCTACCATTAAGGGGGGATGGTTCACTATTCTACCATTAAGGGTGGATGGTTCACTATTCTACCATTAAGGGGGGATGGTTCACTATTCTACCATTAAGGGTGGATGGTTCACTATTCTACCATTAAGGGGGGATGGTTCACTATTCTACCATTAAGGGGACATGGTTCACTATTCTACCATTATGGGGTAATGGTTCACTATTTGGCCGTTATTTTGCATGTATTCATTATGTTTCTAGTTTCCTCCCTAGACCTCTATCAAATTATAAAAAAACATCCATTAGATCCCCCTTCTAGATTATTTTGTACATTTTTCAGTAGAAACATGTAATGTACCGGCCGAAGGCCGATTCTTCCAACAATACAGGCTCACTATCGTTCGCCAGGGAAAAAATCGACACCTAACTGGCACGAAAAGTCTAAATATTAACGAAGACATGGGCGAAAGGTCTTTAAATCGACTAACTGATGGGGCTAAACATGAGGGAGAAAGTGGTCCAGAAAACCGGTCCATCCCCCCTTAAATAACATTCTGAGTTATATTGACACCGACTTTGATATGCCCGCGTTGGTTTAACAATCATATTATAGATACCACAAACCTATTTTAATGATATAAGGAATTCATTCTCGTATTCAAAGCGCAAAAATCATAGTCTCCACTGTAAAGGAATTCGCCTCGATTCTACCCATAAAAAAGTATTTTGACTTATATCAACACCGCATTTGGTATGCCCGCATTGGTTTTCTTGAGGGAGATGAGCCGGGTTTTTTGGTCTATTAATTCATGCATTCCTGTATTTCTTAGTTTCCTCGCTAGACCTCCAACAAGCTTAGAACCGCCCCCCCCCCAGACCCCCTCTCAAGATAAATTTGTACATTTTTCGGCAGAAGAATGTCCCGGCCAAAGGCTGGATCCTCTTAAAAGTTCAGGCTCGCTATCGCTCGCCAGGAAATTGACACCTAAATGGCACGAAAGGTCTTAAAATTGACATCGAAACGGGGTGAAAGGTGCTAAAATCCCCAAACTAATGGGCCGATCGTCTTAGAATCTCAAAAAAATTAGGCTTAACACGAGGGTGAAAGGGGACCAGAAAAACGACCCATGTCCCCTTAACCAAGTTGCTGCTGACACCTACACTGTTGTATATTCAGTGGCAGGTCCTTTCATCTGTAGGTTCCCTCTCCCACCTTCACAGTTCCTTCTTGCACATTTATTCTAGCTCAACTCATCCATATGTATCCCTAACGAGAACATAACCTGTCGTAACTTAATCCATCCTAGCTTAGCCTGGTGTATTCTAAACTAACTTTACCTATTCTAACCCAATCCTGATCTAACTCATTCTCAACCAACCTGTTCTTAGCTTATATGTAACCTCTCCTACACTATCTTAACCCATTATAATTTTTCTCACTCTTAGATTAAGCACTATATTTGTTTAAACTAATCTAGCCTAACTTTAAGCTAAACCTATTCTTGCCTATCCATAACCTCGATGTCTATAAAATGTGGTGCAAAACATCTCGAGTGTAGTTGACTATTAGACTTGCTATTATGAGCGAAATTACTTGATGGTGAAAAGACCGATACCACTTTATCCACTGGGTTCTCCTGCTGGGGGGCCTTTCATCAGCTGTTAAGGGGAGGCAGACCGTTTTTCTGGACCCCCTTCTCCCTAATGTTTAGCCCCACTAGTTTTGAGATTATAAGACGTTCGGCACATTAGTTTGGCCATTTTAACACCTTTCGCCCCATTCCATTGTCAATTTAAAGACCTTTCGTGCCATTTAGGTGTCGAGCGATAACGATCCTGCAATTTTAAGAGGAACCGGCCTTCGGCCGGCGATTTTTTTTTGTTACCGAAAAATTTACAAATTTATCTTGTAGGGGGGACTAGGGGGTGTTTTTTCTAAGCTTGATGGAGGTCTAGGGAGGAAACTAAACAAATATATGAATAAATAAATTAATAGACCAATCAAACGGCCAGACTGCCCCTAAGATTCCATTTAATTTCATGATGCATATTTGTTTTCCATTTTGCTGCGGCTTTTGACGGCCTGCATCTTGTTTGTCCTTTAATCTATTAGCCTTTTGGGGATTTTTTGTATATATTTTTTTCATTTCCGTGTCGTATTATACTTTTGTAGAAATGCAATCTGTTAAGGGGAGGCTGACCGTTTGTTTGGTCTATTAATCCATCTATTCATATATTTCATTAGTTTCCTCCCTAGAACTCAATGAAGCTTAGAAAAACACCCCCTAGACCCCCCTTCAAGATAAATTTGTACATTTTTCGGTAGAAAAATTTCCCGGCCGAAGGCCGGTTCCGCTTAAAATTGTAGGCTCGCTTTCGCTAGCCAGGAAAAAATCGACACCTAATTGGCACGAAAGGTCTTAAAATTGACAACGAAATGGGGCGAATGGTGCTAAAATCGCCAAACTAATGGGCCGAACGTCTTATAGTATCAAAACTAGTTGGGCTAAACATGAGGGAGAAGGGGGTCCAGAAAAACGGTCTGCCTCCGCTTAACGTTTAGAATCGTATATCTGTATACGTTGCATTCCTGTTCCCGGGTAAATATTTTCACAACAATTTTGTTTCCCCTTGTCGCGCGGATTTAGATATTTACATCGCGCTTGCATTTTAATTTATTTATTTTTTGCTCGTCACATTTGTTTTACTTATTTTATTCCATTTTCTTAGCATATTCATTGTATATTCTTTTCCGGCAGTTGTTGACTTTTGAAATCCTTGTTACATTATTATTTGATATTTGTTTTATTCTTTTTCTATTCTTGTCATCTAGCATTTATATTTCAATTGCAATTTGCTTGTGTATGTCTATAATAATAATAATATTTATTCAGTTAGCAATTTACAGATTTGGTACCACATAGTTTGTTACAAATATGACATGTACCAGCCTTGCATAATTCCAACTAAGGATAGCCCAATAAGGCCGTTAGGCGTATTTCCATTGGGGTCCTTGTGGGATTAGGTTAGCTGGGGAAAAATCGGGAGGATAAAGAAATAGATACTTTAGAGAAAGTATTTCTAGGGGGTTATTTTAAGATACCTTACATCCTATAGTAAATATCAGTAATCCGTAATCAGTAATCATTTCAGTTTGGTTTGTCTATCTCTTATGTCGCATTTAGTAGTAGACATAAGCTTGGAGCTCCCTTCTCGCAGCTGTCCGGTTCAGGTGTTCCTTCAGGCTACGTCTGAAGGAATACAGTGTTCTCTTTTCACGGACTGACTGGGGTAGGTCGTTCCAGTCTTTGATGGCGGTGAAGAAGAATGTTTGCTTACCCTGTCCTTGGATTCTCGGGTGTGTTAGTGTTGTGTTAGTTCATCCTGAAATATAAGCTACGTTATGACATCATGGTATTTGTATTGCAACCATGAAACCATTTACTCTTATGTGTTTCATATCTAACGTTAAATGTATTCATATTTTCTTCCTTTGATCGTCGCATTGCGTATTCGGTATTGATATTCAATTCAAAAATGGGTTTATGTTTTTTGGCAAAGCTTTCAGCAATTTGTTCTACTTCGAAATGTCAGTGTTTGCAACTCTAATGTTATCCAGTTTAAAATACTCGTCGAAAATGTGTTGGAAAAGCTCTCATGTGACACCAGTTACATAAATATTCAATTGGAAAATCTCTTGGGGTAGCACTTCTGGAATAATTTGCATTGGTATCGACAATTAGACTAAAAGTAGCTACTCTGCGGGGGAAATATCATCATCAAATTGCAAGAAATGTTCGCCTGACTCCACCTTAAGGGGGTAGAGCTTGGTTTTTAGTCTATATATTTATTTATTTATTTGTTTTAGAGTTTCCTCGCTAGAACTCCATCAAGCATAGAAAAAACACCCCCTATATCCCCTTTCAAGATGAATGTGTACATTTTTTGGCAGAAAAATTTCCCGGCCGAAGGCCTGTTCATTCTAAAATTAGAGGCTCGCTATCACTCGTCAGGAAAAAAGCGACACCCAAAGGGCACGAAAGGTTTTAATATTGACACAAAAATTATGGGCAAGGTCTCAAAATTGCCAAAATAACGGAACGAACGTCTTAAAACCTCAAAAACTAATATGCTAAACATGAGGGAGAAGGGTGTCTAGAAAAAGCGAGTACTACCCCCTTAACAGCTATAGTAAGCGAATATTTAGTGCAAAGTGGATACAAATTTCGGTAGTAATAGAAATTGGACCACGCACCGTATATATTGTCGTATTATGTTTGGTTGTATATATGGATATAATGCTTCTCTCTACTGTATATTGATAGTTAAGAGTATTATATATGGGAAAGTGGATACACATTCCAGCTTCTGTATAATTCAGCGTTGCAAATATGGCAAGTGTGTATCTGTAAATATATTATAATGTAAAACTTGCAAAATAAACAAACCAACACGTACACGAACACAGTCAAAAGACAAAATAACTAATCAAAATCGCTATGTGGAAACAACGCTTGAGTAAAATAATAATTTATAAATAAAATATATGAGATTCCACTGCAAATACACTATACAGTATATGAGATTCCACTGCAAATACACTATATATGAGATTCCACTGCAAATAGACTATAAACACTCTCCCCCCGAAATATACGGTCCCCGAACTGGCTGCACTATCGCTAACTTGATACCGTAATTCCCGTGGTCACAAACTGAAGGGAAGGAAGACTGTTTTTATGGACCCCCTTCTCCCTAATGTTTAGCCCCGCTAGTTTGAAATTATAAGACGTTCGGCCCATTATTTTGGCGAATTTAACACCTTTCGTCCAATTTCGTTGTCAATTTTCAGACCTTTCGTGCCATTTAGGTGTCGATTATTTCCTGACGAGCGATAGCGAGCCTGCAATTTTAAGAAGAACCGGCCTTTGGACGGGACATTTTTCTACCGAAAAATGTACAAATGTATCTTAAATGGGGGTCTGGTGGTGTTTTTCTAAGCTTGATGGAGGTCTAGGGAGGAAACTAAAGAAATATATGAATAACACAATTAATAGACCAAACAAACGGCCAGTCTCCCCTTAAACTAACCGACGACATTTCTAGTTATTTATCGTGTCTATCGGAATTTGATGGTGAAATTCAGCTGGAGAATCGAAATACTGAATAGGTGTTTCACTGGTGGTAGTTTATGGCTGTCTACCTTCCATTTCACGGTGTGTTGTTGTCTGTGGTGGAAGGCCCGAGGTGTTGTTGTCTGTGGTGGAAGGCCCGAGGTTTTGTTGTCTGTGGTGGACGGCCCGAGGTTTTGTTGTCTGTGGTGGAAGGCCCGAGGTTTTGTTGTCTGTGGTGGAAGGCCCGAGGTTTTGTTGTCTGTGGTGGAAGGCCCGAGGTTTTGTTGTCTGTGGTGGAAGGCCCGAGGTTTTGTTGTCTGTGGTGGAAGGCCCGAGGTTTTGTTGTCTGTGGTGGAAAGCCCGAGGTTTTGTTGTCTGTGGTGGAAGGCCCGAGGTTTAGGAATGGTCGATGTTGTTATTCTTGTTGTTGTTTTTCTTGTACGTCAAAGGTGGTGGGTGGATAAGAGATTTGTAACTTGACGCCGCGTTGTATTGGTTATCAAGCTGCAATTTGGCATGCAGATAGGCATGCACGGTTGGCCAAATATGTCATGTCTCCGCTGGCATTACGTTTTGCTCGCTGTGTGCTGTATTAATGTCTGCCAGATGTTGAATAGGATGTTTATAGATAGGGACATGTCGGTATATTTCACTCAATATGAAGAAATGAAGCTTAGATGTTGCCGATACCAATTATTGATCAAAACATACCTGGTGCCTAGACATGACTTATTAGCGCGACTGTACAACCAAACGTCATGTGCTATGTGAGAGTCAAAACTTCTTACCCAATCTTAACCCTTTCAAGATCCGATTGCGCATTTCGTTTCTGTTTGCTGGCTATTATTAGACGATTTTATTCAGATTAAGACGGGTGTATGCAAGTCAGAGGGTTAATTGCGATAGTCTTTACCCTTAGAATTGCCACACATCCTTCCTAAACTGTATAAAACCGTTTAATAGTAGCCTCAACAAACTGTCAGAGTGCTTCACAATCTACAAAGGGTTAAAGAACCTAAATCGACGCAGGTTTAACACTTAGTCGCACTAGTTTAAAGTGTATTCCTACAGTATAGCAAATAACCATTAGCACGATTTTGATATTTAGGTCAGCAATTGATCCAGCCAGTCAGTAGCAAATTGACTACTTGCGAGTTTCATGCTGTAAAGAATTCGGAGCCGTAATCATGGATATCAAATAGAAATGCAATACTAATGTAGGGATCTGATGGATAGAGAGTATGTGGAATTTGATTTTATGTATAAATAAATGTATTAAAATCATGATAGAGATTAGTTGCGATTCCTCCAACTTATTCCATAGGCAAAATGTATATAATTTTATTACGATTACGCCATTTTAGTCTTATTCATCTTGCTAATATTTGACGACATAATTCAGCTTAGGGAGGACCTCTAGACACCAATTGAGTGAAAGCAAACTCCATGAAGCCTTTGAACTCTCCTTATCTGAGTAAATTTGTCTACTGATTGAACAGATGTTATCAAGAAAGGCGTCGCCATTTGCTGCTACTAAGTTTCCTGTAGAACCGAGCCCCTTGCACATGGCCCTTCTTTCTTCTATCACTTATATCATAGTCTTTCTTCTATCACTTATATCATAGTCTTTCTTCTATCACTTATATCATAGTCTTTCTTCTATCACTTATATCATAGTCTTTCTTCTATCACTTATATCATAGTCTTTCTTCTATCACTTATATCATAGTCTTTCGTCACTATATTTATCTCATTCTTTGAATAGGCTCTTGTTACTTTATTTCTCTCATTGATAATATAGTAATTTGATATGTTATTTATCTCATTTGGATGATAGAGGAATGACTATAGATCAGGCAGGGGAAGTGGTGGTGGACAGGAGTGAATGGAGAATGCTTGTGAATAGTTGAGTGAACACGTGGTCATTTGGAGTAAGGGGTCGGACGCAAGTTCGACTAGATAATAGTCCATCAGGCGCCTGGCCCGGGGGGACGATTAATATGAAGGGTGTGCCTGGAAGTGTGGTGGGAGGGCTTGTGGCTTTGGCTCCGCTGCATGTCTGCCTGCTGAGATCGGAACCTCTCCGGGTGGTCAGGGGCCGGGGGAGTGCTGGAGCGACCTTGGTAACCCTGGTCTCTGGGTCTTCTCCTTGGTGACCTGGATGTGTGTGAGTTTGTGTTTTTTATCTGTGTTTATTTTTAGTTTTATGTTGTTTTTGTGTTTTTCCTGTTCTTGCTCTGTCTTGAGTCGGCTACCCCCAAAATGGGGATTGGTCCTGAGCATATAGATAGATAGATAGATAGATAGATAGATAGATAGATTTATCTCATCGTTATTATAGTTTTTCGTTACTTATTCTCTCTTATTGTTATAATGGTCTCTCGTTACTTACTTATCACTGTTATTATAATGTTTCGTTTCTTATGTTCTTTCATTGTTATTATAGTCTTTCGTTACTTTAATTTTCTCGTTATGATAGGCTTTCGTTATTGTTCTTCCTTCATTGTTACTGTAGTATTTAGTTAATGTTCTTCTCTCATTGTTATTATAGTATTTCGTTACTGTATTGTTCCCATTGTTATGATAGGCTTTCGTTATTGTTCTTCCTTCATTGTTACTATAGTATTTAGTTAATGTTCTTCTCTCATTGCTATTATAGTATTTCGTTACTGTATTGTTCCCATTGTTATGATAGGCTTTCGTTATTGTTCTTCCTTCATTGCTATTATAGTATTTCGTTACTGTATTGTTCCCATTGTTATGATAGGCTTTCGTTATTGTTCTTCTCTCATTGCTATTATAGTATTTCGTTACTGTATTGTTCCCATTGTTATGATAGGCTTTCGTTATTTGTCTTCTGTCATTGTTATCATAGTTTTTCGTTACTTCTTTCTTTGATGTCCCTCCTCTTATTTCTCCTCCTTCTCCCTCTATTCTTCTTCTGTTATCCTTAAGGGGAGACTGGCCGGTTGTTTGCTCCATTAATGCATTTATTCATATATTTTTAAAGTTTCCTCCCTAGACCTCCATCAAGCTTAGAAAAACACCCCCTAAACCCCCCTTCAAGATAAATTTGTACATTTTTCGGTAGAAAAATTTCCCGGCCGAAGGCCGGTTCCTCTTAAAATTGCAGGCACGCTATCGCTCGTCAGGAAATAATCGACACCTAAATGGCACGAAATGTCTTAAAATTGACAACGAAATGGGGCGAAAGGTGTTAAAATCGCCAAACTAATAATCTCAAAACTAGTGGGGCTAAACATTAGGGAGAAGGGGGTCCAGAAAAACGGTCTGTCTCCCCCTAACTATAGAGTTCCACGTTACAGCTTTGGGGTCAGATACTCAAAACAATACGACGTTTTATCTCCTCCTGATCGTTGTAGCCTAAATAGCGACTTAGTAAATCTAGGGCCATTAATGATAAAGAGAGAGAGAGAGAGAGAGAGAGAGAGAGAGAGAGAGAGAGAGAGAGAGAGAGAGAGAGAGAGAGAGAGAGAGGCAAAAGAAGAAGGGTAATATATTTTATGGTATTTTAGTTGTCCTGAGTATGAAGCATTTATGACTTCATGGACGAGGATTGCGCTGTTAATTCTTTGGTTTGTTATGCCTCTCCCCTTGCCGTATGTTAAGGGGGACCTACTCGCTTTTTCTGGACCCCCTTCTCCCTCATGTTTAGCATATTAGTTTTGAAATTTTAAGACGTTCGTTCCTTTAGTTTTGGTGATTTTGAGACCTTTCGCCTATTTTTTGTTGTCTCAATATTAAAACATGTCGTGCCCTTTAGGTGCCATTTTTTTCCTGGCGAGCGATAGCAAGCCTCTAATTTTAGAGGGAACCGGCCTTCGGCCTGGAGATTTTCTAACGAAAAATGTACAAATTTATCTTGAAATAGAGTCTAGGGGTTGTTTTTCTAAGCTAGATTTTAAGCTATTTTGATTATTCTATATACAAATTAATTTCTGCTGGTAAATTTAAATACATATGTTGCATCTACCGTTCCCCAAATACTCCTCCAGAGCAAAGTCTTTTTGATTCTCTGTCCTCACAACTCAGTGTCCTCAACTTAAATGCTTCTTCTGAAATCACTGTGTTGGGTGATTTTAATGTCCATAATGTTGAATGGCTCACTCATTCAGCCAGGACTGATGATGCTGGTCTTGAAGGTGAGCTATTTGCAGACTCATTTAATCTCATTCAACTAGTCACCCAACCAACCCGTGTACCAGATAATCCTAATCATAATTCCCACCTACTGGACTTATTTTTAACAACCAATTCAGAAAATTATGATGTTACAGTGAGGTCCCCACTGGGATCTTCTGATCACTGTCTGATACAGGCCACCTGTCTATCACCTACCACACCTTCCCACTCTGAACCTGTTTTGGTGACTAAATGGCATTACAATAGGGCAGACTGGGAGGGTCTTCAAGGTTTCTTTATTGATATTCCCTGGACCTCTTTCTTTTCTAATGATGCACACTCCACCTTGAGCCACATACAAGATTTTGTAAAAATTGGAATGGAAACTTTTATTCCTCATCAAAAGTACAGTAAAAGATCTAATTCACCTAAATGGTTTGACCATAATTGTGCTAGAGTAACTGAACAAAAAGCAATAGCCTACAATGCATACACAAGATCAAAAACACATGAAGCCTTTAATTACTTTAGAAACATCAGAAATTATGCCAAAACTGTATTAAACCTAATTAAATCAAACTTTCTCCATAAGCAGGCAAATAAACTTCTAAATAATCCAAATGATAACAAAATATTTTGGTCTACTCTTAACTCATTCAAATCCAACTTCACTACTGCTTCATCCATTCCACCATTAAAATCTCCGACTGGCAATCTTGTAAGTGACCCACGAGGTAAAGCTAACCTTCTTGCATATATTTTCTCCACCAACTCAACCTTAGATGAAATAAATCAAGATGTCCCTGTACTTAATTTTAATTCACCTGAAATTCCCTCACTTAAGATCCACACCAGACATGTCAAAACTATTTTGCAGAATCTCTCAGTAGATAAGGCTCCTGGTCCAGATGAAATTCCTCCAATAGTACTTAAGAATTGCTCCTTGGTGCTCGCTCCTGTATTGGCAAAAATTTTCCGTCTGTGTACTCATACCTCATGCTTCCCAGTACCCTGGAAAGAAGCAAAACATCCATCCAGTTCCTAAAAAAGGTGCCTCTTCAGATCCATCAAACTACAGACCAATAGCTATAACTTCCACTCTTGGCAAAGTTTTTGAAATTATATTAAATAATCACATAATTAAGCATCTGGAGAATAATAAATTAATCAGTGATAGGCAATATGGTTTTAGACGATGTCGATCAACTGCAGACATTCTTTGCCTTCTTACGCATCAAATCAACCAAGCTACAGACCAACATGGTGAAACACATACAATAGCACTGGATATATCAAAGGCATTTGATAGAGTCTGGCATCAATCCTTATTGTCGAAGATGTCACACTACGGCCTTGCATCATTAGTTCCACTAATTTCTTCTTATCTTCATAACAGAAAAATACGTGTAATGGTAGATGGCCTTTATTCTCAATTTCACTCAATAAATGCTGGTGTTCCCCAGGGATCAGTTTTGTCCCCAACTCTGTTCCTCATTCATATCAATGATCTCATATCTACCAATCATAATCCAGTACATTCCTACGCAGATGACTCAACACTCCACAGTTCCTTCACATTTACCAATTCTTTCACCCAACCCGATCTTAAATTCAAAAATAAACACTGCAATTTCTCTGAACCAGGACCTTTCTAGAATTAATGAATGGGGACAAGAGAATCTAGTTTCCTTTAATGCACAGAAAACCAAGTACATTCAATTTTCTAACCGACAGAATCTCACTGACTCCCATATATTTTTTAATGATGTAAATATTCCCACTTCCCCTAGTATTGACATTCTCGGTGTAACATTAACTACTAACTTGAGCTGGACACATTATGTTAGAAGCATTGCTAAGAATGCCTCTAAAAAACTGGGACTCCTGTACAGAGTTCGAGAATTCTTCACTGACGAGCAGTTGGCCGTAATATATAAAAGTCATGTGCGCTCTCAGATGGATTACTGTTCACCTCTGTGGGGTGGAAGTGGAGTGGTTGCATTGAGGCAGTTGGACAAAATTCAAAATAAAGCTATTAGATTAATCAATAACCCTGCAATCACACAGGACCTTCCTACATTAGCCATACGAAGAAACGTTGCATCCCTTGCATTATTCTACAGATATTTTCACAGCAATTGTTCCGAGGAACTTGCTTCAATTGTGCCGCCTCTCCACATCTTTCCCCGTAGAACTAGGGCAGCTGAGAGCGCCCATGAATTTACACTTTCTCCTCCACAAGCAGAACTTCTGCTTATCAGAATTCATTTATCCCCAGAGGTACTACTCTTTGGAATTCACTTCCCTCGAATTGCTTTCCACAAACTTACAATCAACAAATGTTTAAATCCAGTTGTTACAAACATTTTATGAATGGAGGATGCCTTTAGGCACATGGACCTTTTTGTTTTATCTGTGTTTTTCCTTCCTCCGTTCATTGTCTCTTAAAAAAAAAAAAAAATAAAAAAAAAAGATGGAGGTCTAGCAAGGTAACTCAAACATTAATTAATTAATAAATAAATAGACCAAAAACCAAGCAGTACCCTATTAAGGTATATTGGAGTATCCCGGCCCAGTACTCCTGGTCCTGGCAGAGCATAATGTGGTGGCTGCTACAGTTGCTGGAAGGATATAGCCGGAACATCAGCTCTTTATATGCTGTCTGTCTCTTTTGATTCCCCTCCTTCCGCTTCTAACCCCCTCCTAAGAAACAGCGACCATCGTACAATAACATTCAGTTTAAAGTTTACTAATAACGAACCAAATAGCAGCATCGAAAAAGTCCCTAATTTCAAGAAAGCAAACTTTCATAAACTTAGAGCTATGTTTAAAGAAACTGGCTGGAGCTTTTTAATTAACAATAACGACATAAATACATCTTGGGAATTATTCGCAACCACTTACCTAAAGCAGTACAGGACTGCATACCATCAAAAATACGGCGTACAGGTCATAATAATAAGCTCAAATGGTGGAATAAAGATATTTCAAACTGTCTGCTTGCTAAAAAGTTTGCTAATGGTATATTAAAATCCTTACAAAATGACGAAGAACGGGTGAAATTTGTAGAGCTACGACGCAAAGCCAAAAAGTTAATTAAGCAAAGTAAAATGACCCTGGAGTTACATGTTGCGAATCAAAGTAAAACAAACCCGAAAGAACTCTATAGTTATATCAGAAAGAAAAAAGTAGTTACTTCAACTGTTGGACCGTTAGTCGATGAAAATGGAGAATACAGCAAAGACGAAGTACAAATGAGTAATGCCCTCAATACCTTCTTTGCATCAGTTTTTACAACGGTAGACCTCAGTGATATCCCTACACCATCGCCGATTCAGATTGATAATTCAGATGTTCTAAGCAATATCACCGTTACAGAGAGAGAAGTATTGAATTGTTTAGATAAACTCAAGGTAAATAAAACGCCTGGACCTGATACAATTTCACCTAGAGTCCTAAAGGAAGCTAAGGATGAGCTCTCTAAACCACTGACATTGCTATTCAATATATCCTTGCAGTCTGGAACTATGCCTGATCAGTGGAAGCTAGCCAGCGTAACACCGATTTTTAAAAAAGGCAGCAAATCCCTACCCAGTAACTATCGTCCAATTAGCTTAACCTCAGTTGTATGTAAAATGCTAGAAACACTCATAAGAGACAGACTCGTAAATCACTTAGAGGAAAATAACATACTTAAAGATACTCAACACGGCTTTCGTAAAAAAAGTTCCTGTTTAACAAACCTCTTAGACTCCTTCCACGATATCCTCAACCTCTACGATGAGAGAAAAGCTGTAGATATTATATACCTTGATTTTCAAAAGGCCTTTGACAAAGTTCCCCACACACGTTTACTGCTAAAACTAAAAGCGCATGGAATACAAGACGGTGTGTTGAAAGGGATAGAAAATTGACTCAGCGACAGAAAGCAAAGAGTAGTCATAAACGGTAAGGCATCTAAATGGACCAATGTAAGTAGCGGGGTACCCCAGGGATCGGTACTAGGACCAATTCTCTTTCTAATTTACATCAACAACAGAGATGAGGGTCTGACCTGTACAATCTCAAAATTTGCTGACGATACAAAAATTGCAAATAGCGTACACTCAAAAGAACAAGTTGACGATATGCAACACAATCTAGATAAGTTGTCATGTTGGGCCCAAATTTGGCAAATGAGTTTCATGCGGATAAATGTAAAGTACTACATATCGGATACCAAAATGAGAAAGCAAACTATGTGATGGACGGCACTCAGCTTAAGAATGTAAACAGAGAAACCGATCTGGCAGCAACAATATCGAGCAACCTAAAACCGAGTCAACAATGTTCAGAAGTTGTTAAGAAGGCAAACAAAATAATTGGCTTTATAGGCAGGTCATTTGAGCATAAATCCAAAGACGTTATCCTAACCCTTTACAATTCCTTAGTCCGCCCTCTTCTGGAATACTGCGTTCAATCCTGGTGCCCTTATTACCATAAAGATATAGACAAGCTAGAACGAGTTCAACGTAGAGTTACCAAAATGATACCTAGCCTAAAGAACAAACCATACGAGGAGCGTCTTAGATAATTAAATCTATTTCCTTTAACCCAGCACAGATTAAGAGGAGACTTAATTCAAGTGTTCAAAATCATCAAAGGCATCGACAATATGAACTGTAGTAAGTACTTCACTATCGACCAATCTAATTACACGCGGGGGAAACGGGTGCAAAATTATTGGTAAATCTTTTAACTCACAAGAAGCTAAAAATGTCTTCTTCAATCGAGTTGTCAACTTGTGGAATGGGCTTTCCCGAGATGTTATAGACTGCAGCACCGTTGATTCATTTAAACTTCGCCTAGACAAATATCTCGCATCAAACCCGCGACTGACTGCGTTTGTAAATGAATAACTTTATTTTATCCTCCCCTCAGTTATTAACCAATCTGTCACCTACTAACATCCTAATCCTGCCACGGACATTAGTTCCAAGGCACTAGTTCCCTTTCCAATGTTCACTTACCCACTCTAAACCACTGTTTGGACACTTGATCCTCAGTATTTTGGAGGACAAGCAGCCTAGAAGGGTCACTAGACCTGTTGTTGCTTGATTTTCTTTGTACTTCTTTGTACTCCTTTGTACTCCTTTGTAAGTAACTACGAGCCTGCGTGCCCTCGCGTGATGCCGCCTTAAGGTCAGATGGATCGTTTTTCTGGTCCCCCTTCTTCCTCGTGTTTAGCCTCATTAGTTTTCACAGTTTATGACGTTCGGCTCATTAGTTTGGCGATTTTTAGATCTTTCCTCCCATTTCGTTGTCAATATTAAGACTTTTCGTGTCATTTAGGTGTCGATATTTTCATGGCGAGGGATAGCAAGCTTCTAATTTAAGAGGAACGCCTTCGGCCGGAATATTTTGCTATCGAAATATGTACACATTTATCTTGAAAGAGGGTCTTGGGTGGGCAATTTTTTACTCTTCATGGAGGTCTAGGGAGGAAACTAAACAAAAATAATAAAATGATACTTAAATGAACCAGTAATACGCCCATACCTCCTTAACCCTGTCTGTACCGGCGACGTCATTTGTATTGTATTCTAACTGTATTTAGACGATTGTGTGCTGGTTAAGAAGGGTTTGTGGTAGTAAAAACGGTTAAGTAAGATAGTTCGAAGCCTGTTAATTGCTGGAGGCCTTTTGCAAACTGAATACAATCGTCTAATATTAGCCAGAATATAGTTAAAAATACATCGCAGTAAAGAAAGGGTTAAGAGGGGAAGGGTATTAATCAATATATTTAATTACTTATTTTGTTTTCCTTCTTATACCTCCATCGAACTTAATAGATTACCCTCAAGATCCCCCTTCGAGATATAGTTGTAATTGTCCTGGCCGAATGTCGGATCCTTCTAAGTTACAGGTTCGCTATCGCTCGACCAGAAAAAAACCCGACGCATAAATGTGAAAAAAGGGTCTTAACCCTTTCAAGCTCTGACGCGTTTTAGCAGTTTTATTTTGGCTATCATTTGACGATTGTATGCAGCTTAGGAAGGATCTGTGGGTGTTAAAAGGGTAAATACTATCTCAATCAACCCTTTAACTTCCATATACCGTTACTAATCTGAATAAAATCGTCTAATAGTAACCAGAAAAAGAACTGAAACGCGTATTGGAGCTTGAAAGGGTTAAAATCGCCAAACTAATTAGGCGAATGTCTTAAAATGTCATAACTAATGGAGCAATAAGTAATATTATTCTAAAATGAGAAAAGGGGGTCCAGAAAAAACAAACGTCCCTTTAAGGATAATTATAATGAACTGAACAACACTTGAGTTCAAATATATCTTTAACCTAGGCATATGTTATCTTTAACCTAGGCATATGTTATCTTTAACCTAGGCATATGTTATCTTTAACCTAGGCATATGTTATCTTTAACCTAGGCATATGTTATTTGCAATTAATCCTTTCCAGAAAATGATGTTTATATTTAATTGTAGCTAATATTTGACGGTATAACTAAGATTGGTAAATGTATTTCAGTCAAAGGGTTTCATAATGTATCGACGAAATCCGTCAATAACACAAAGTTAGCTTAAACATTACCACTTAGAGTCAGTAGGCTAACAATGATCCCTAGGGTAACATAACTCCTTCAATATATTTGGGTATTGTTATATTCAGGGGAGCCCAATTAAGTTACTTATGTCATAATATTAGGGGGTGTCTTGAGAGTTAATTGTATCTAAAATATAACTTATTCAATGTCCATCACTAAGCTATTTCACTAGACTGTTAGTGTTAACTTCCGATGGAAATACTTCATAGCTTGTACACATCTAACTGAGAAATAAGGCCCTATCAATCTCATTATCATCAGTGGAAATACAGCTTCATCTGGAACAAGCGGAAAGAATTAAGTTAAACGCGAATCACTGTTAATTAACTTAAGGGGGAGGACCTGCTATTTTTCTCTCCGTTTTTCTCTTTTTCTGGCTTGTATCCATTCGGCCCCATTCAGCCTACTGTTTTAAGACGTTCTCCCAATCCAGGTGTAAATTTCTTCCTGACGAGCGATAGCGAGCCATCATTTCATGGAAAAACCGGAGACATTTTTCTATCGACAAATTTACAAATTTATCCTGCTGTCAAACACATTTATAAAAATATGCTCTCTCGCTACCGCTCGCCAGGAAAAGATCGACACCTGGATGGGGTTTAACGTCTTAAAACAGTAGGCTGAATGGGCCGAATGGATACAACCCAGAGAGAGAGAGGGAGAGAGAGAGATAATAAAGAACACGAGGTTGGCCCCCTTAATCAACGACAGTCTTGTATGAACCGGGAACTGACACCAGGGACACAATTTCGATAAAAAAATGAAAACCATGTTGAAAAAACACAAATAAAACATGCTCATCTCTAGAAAGAAGGATCAAAAATATGAAAGTGATAATGAGGATGTTTACAATTTTGATAATACTCTTACTAATAATACTGACGCTACTACTATTACTACACTACTACTACTACTACTACAACTTTTTTTTTAACCACTCAGTCTGTGCATCCCCTCTGGACCCTAGACTAGGTCAGAATAGTCATCAAAGCGCCTGACTTCGTTGTCATTCAGCTACTTCCTATTCCGGGGTAAGCACTCAGACTCATCATCGTGGATTACTACTACTACATTGATTTTTATTTAATATTTTTCATACATTTCATGTTACTACTACTACCATCACCACCTCCACCATCACCACCACCACTACCTTATATTTAATATTGTACACATACTAAATTTCACAAGCATCAGATACTACTATTCTACACCATGCAACTTCAATCCAGTCTCCTTCCTATGCGACCCTCTGCCACTGCTGCCTCGTAGTCTACTTCTGCCACCGTCACTGGTGCAGACCTTCTTGTTCCCCGCAGGCATAGTAGTGCTGATCTGAGCAATGAGAAAGATAGACGGCATCTCATCCAGGCTACGACGTGGCTCCTAGGCTGTTGCTTCTTCTCTGCGATGATCTCTGCTAGCCTTGAATAGAAGCACTGGGCCCTGGGTCCCATCCCTCCTGATGTGGTGAAGACTAGTGGGGTAAAGCTGCCATGTTCGACTTGTAAGATCCTTTCTCCATATGTCCTGACCTTCTCTCGTTCGTTCCTCTTGTGTGCAGCCTCCAGAGACAGCTCGCTGTAGCTGTGGGCCATTGGGTCAAATACTCTTATGTCAAAGAATGCTCGCTGTGCATTTGTCCAAAAGCCTCTTGCACTAACGTCCAATCTTGCTTCAGTGGATGTGTTGGCCGTCCTGTGCTGCATGGTCTCTCCACCCAAGGGAATGAGTGATGGTTCGCTCACCACATCTCTACACACCTCCCTGAGCATGTTCGCTGTTATATCTCTTACTTCATCGTGCCTGATGCTGATGAATCCTCCTTTCTTACATATCATGGTGTGGTCTGTATCGTTGATGGTTCCACAAACGCATCGATCGGGCAGTCCTTCAATCGGCCAATCATACCTCAGTGCAATAGCATCATTAAATTCTTGTTTGTTGAGATTGAAGCTTTTTGCCTTGATTGGTAGTGTTGTCAGCCAATTTGAAGCGCCCGTTTCTTGTGCTATTTGTAGTTTTCTTGTTTGTCTCGGGTGAAGTTGTCCCATCAATTGTGCCAGGTCATTTTTCTGTGAGTTTTGCCTCTCTGACGTGATGGTCTTTCTGATGTTGTAGATGTCTGCCTGGTCTACTTCACCGTCAGAATCTTGTGCTATGATACGGTCAGTGAGAGATCCTGTTATCTTTACCGAGTTCTGGTATTCCGTTACCGCCCTCTTCACTGGGTCGATGATTCCCATCCCTCCCAACCTAGGAGGCAGTGCGAGCAGCTCCCTCTCTGTATCATTCGGGGTGTGCGACTTTATCCACGCTGGGATGAGTTTGTCTCTGATGGCATCTTCCAGCGGTTGAAGTAATACGCTCACATTTGGAACGGTTCTCATCAAGTAGGTCCCGTGATGTTTGACCCCATATGTGAATGCCGAATACGCGGCCTGTGGTTCCGTCTTTGCAATATTGGCCAGTTTCTCAATTTCATTTACCCATTCTCTGACCTTCTCCTCTATGTATTTGTTCTTGAACTCTTCCGTGCCGATCAGCGCCCCAAGGTGACGCTGTCCTTCCTTTGTTACTACCTCTTCACTACCGCTGAAAGCTTCTACCGCCCTTTCATAATGTTCTGTTTTTACTATTAGTATTGACTTTCTGGCATTTGGATGGTAGCCTATTTTTGGTCCTACCTCTGATATTTGTTCCCACCAGTGCTTGAGATTGTTGACTTTTCCCGCTCCAGTGAGATCGTCTGCATAGGCCACCTGCTTTACTTGCGTCGCCTCATGGCTTGTTAAGGTTAGCAACACTGAGAGACCTAAGGCGTACATTGCCATTCCTACTGGGTCACCTTGTGTGGTTCCTTCCATTGATTTCAGAGGTGTTCCCCTTCGTGTGTTCTGGTTGTTTACTATGAAGAGGTCCGCAGGCTTTTTATAGGTGTTCTCTACATAGGTGGCAAAACTGGGGCATTTTACTTTGATGTTATGTATTGCCGTCTTTCTGTTGATGGTGTTAAAGGCGTTTGTTGCATCCACTAGCAGCACAGCTTCACAGTCCACTTGCTCATATATTTTTCTTATGGCATGAATTGCTGCCTCTCCCCCTGCTTGGTGGCCGGCACACACTTGGAGATTACCGGCCGCTGACCGCACATCGTCTTTCACCACTTCCATTATGCATTTTCCGATGATTCTTCTCAGCACTTCACCCACTCCTACTGGTCTGCATCCTGGATTCTTGTCTAAAGGTATTAGGCGACAAGCTGTGTAAGCCTCCAAATGTTGACAATTTTGGGTGGTCATCTTTCTTGCAAGAGCTGCCAGAGCCCTACATAAGTCTGTTGCTGCTAGTCCGAAGATTGCTCTACTCAGGATTGTCCTCCAGCCGTTTGCATCCAGCCCTGATGGGCCTGCACTGCCTTGTGTCCCTAGAGCCTTTTTCCAAATCATTTCGCCTGTGATTCTTTCGTATATGACGGTGTTCGGTGGTATATAATCATCCTCTAGCCTCTGACTCTCGTGGATATTAGGTTGTGGATGTTTCTCTTTCAACATTTGGATGGTGTCTCCTGTGATAGGCAGCAACCCATAACCTGTCTCCTTTGTCAGGGACCGTATTGCAGGTGCCACTATTCCTTGTCTCATCTGGTCGCCGAATCTCCTGGCTTCGTCTTCATTGTTTTCCCTTTTTTGCCGCCGCCTGCCTTGTCTCTGGTGTAATGCTCTGGCTTCATTGAGTAAGTCATCCATCTTGTTATCATTCCATAATTTCAGTCTTCTTGTTAGCGCAGTCACATTTTCGCCTCGATTAGATTTGTGGTGATTTTTTTGCAAGAAGAGATGTGGAATGCTGAAAATTATCTTGAGAACATATGGGGCTAAAGGTCTGTCATAGACATAGTTATAAATGAGCTTTGTCATATCGTTCAGCATGTTGGTGGTGGCACCACATTTTGGTGGGTTGAAAAAGTTGTGTGCAGACCAATATACTATTTCTGAGTAAGCTGCATCTAACCAAGTTCTAACTTCCTCTTCCCGTAATCCTTTCCAGAGTATGTTTCCACCTCTGCCTGCTTCATTTGGCCCCCTTGGAGGCCTGCCATCCTCTCTTGCGTCTCGGTTGTCGTCTCCCTCTCTTGTGTCTCTTGCAGGCTCCTCATTACTTTCCGCTTCTTGGGGTTCTTCTATCTCTCTTAGAACCCATGAGTCCCTTGCTTCTCCCCTTATTGTTTCGGGTTCCCTGCCACCCTGACGGCCTCTGTCAGCTGCGTCCCGTTGCTCACTCTGTGAATTTGCTGCCGTCTCTCCACTCGTTCCTGCTCTACCTAAAGGGTTACGACAATTGTCCCCTTTATTACAGTCTGTGCAACTTTGTTTTCTCCTCACACAACTGCATTACAGTTGTGTTCACGTTTGGTACATATGCAGCATTTTTTGTTATTTTTTTACCTTTGTCATGGAGCCTCGTCTGAGCTGTCCTCGTCCTCCATCTTATCCTTATCTCATTAATATATCCACATTTCTGTCCGTTCCTATACTAAGTCCATAAAGAGTAGGTCTAGGATAACTGTAGGCAGGTTCACAGGTCCTAACGAATATTCTAGGAAACTATTAAGCAGTGCCTAACTAAGAAGATGCTTTCGTGTCCAAAAATCAGTATTATTTAAATAATTATAAATTTACCTTATCCTCCGTACATAACCTGTGTAGCAACACCCAAAAATGTTTCGGTATGTGTGTCTACATGTATTGTTGTACTACAGTGTTTATTTCCTATTAGTATGATTGTTTGTCACATTTGATATTCCCCCTGACAGACCGGTGGGATGTATGTGTAAGGTTGTTGTGTTGTGTCTGTATAATTTGGTGTTACTACGTGACATACACAAGCTAAGTAAACGATTAAACAGGACGACAAGATAGAGATAAAGAGCGTGATTGAGAGAGTGAGAGTGAGAGTGAGTGGTCCGGCCTTAATACTATTAGATAGGGATAGTTTATAGTGATGGAATAGGGCAGTGATGGAATGGGGCAGTAAAGTAAGGAAAGAGAGATAGTGCGAGAGAGAGAGAGGATGTGAGGGGGGGGGGGTGACTAGTTATAGTATTATTCACTGATGTTGAAAGTGATTAGTTGATCAGTGGATGCGAGATAGAGAGAGAGAGAGAGAGAGAGAGAGAGAGAGAGAGAGAGAGAGAGAGAGAGAGAGAGAGAGAGCGAGAGAGATAATGTCCCTGGGGTTTTGAAGGTGATTAATTGAACAGTGGAGATGGGAGAGAGAGAGAGAGAGAGAGAGGGTCACAGGTCACTGGGTTAGGTAGCAGGGGTGGTGTAGGGCAGGCCTGTAGGAGGGGGGTGGGGTGGGGAGTGGGTAAGGGGTAAGGGGGGGTAGGGTAAGGGGTAAGGGCCTGTAGGAGGGGGTGGGGTATGGGTAAGGGCTAAGGAGTACAAAGGAGTACAAAGGAAATCAAGCAACAACAGTTCTAGTGACCCTTCTAGGCTGCTTGTCCTCCAAAACACTGAGGATCAAGTGTCCAAACAGTGGTTTAGAGTGGGTAAGGGAACATTGGAAAGGGAACTACTGCCCTGCCACTAACGTGGCAGGACTAGGAAGTTAGTAGGGGACATATGGGTTAGTAACTGAGGGGAGGATAAAATAAAGTTATTCATTTACAAACGCGGTCAGTCGCGGGTTTGATGCGAGAAATTTGTCTAGGCGGAATTTAAATGAATCAACGGTGCTGCATTCTATAACGTCTCGGGGAAGCCCATTCCACAAGTTGACAACTCGATTGAAGAAGAAATTCTTAGATTCGTGTGTGAGTTAAAAGATTTACCAATAATTTTGCAACCGTTTCCCCGCGTGTAATTAGATTGGTCGATAGTGAAGTACTTACTACAGTTCATATTGTCGATGCCTTTGATGATTTTGAACACTTGAATTAAGTCACCTCTTAATCTGCGCTGGGTTAAAGGAAATAGATTAATTCTCTAAGACGCTCTTCGTATGGTTTGTTCTTTAGGCTAGGTATCATTTTGGTAACTCTACGTTGAACTCGTTCTAGCTTGTTTATGTCTTTTTGTTAATAAGGGCACCAGCATTGAACGCAGTATTCCAGAAGAGGGCGGACTAAGGAATTGTAAAGGGTTAGGATTACGTCTTTGGATTTATGCTCAAATGTTCTGCCTATAAAGCCAATTATTTTGTTTGCCTTCTTAACAACTTCTGAACATTGTTGACTCGGTTTTAGGTTACTCGATATTGTTACTCCCAGATCGGTTTCTCTGTTTACATTCTTAAGCTGAGTGCCATTCATCGAATAGTTTGCTTTCTCATTTAGGTATCCGATATGTAGTACTTTACATTTATCCGCATTGAAACTCATTTGCCAAATTTGGGCCCAATGTGACAATTTATCTAGATTGTGTTGCATATCGTCAACTTGATCTTTTGAGAGTACGCTATTTGCAATTTTTGTATCGTCAGCAAATTTTGAGATTGTACAGGTGAGACCCTCATCTATGTCGTTTGTGTAAATTAGAAAGAGAATTGGTCATAGTACCGATCCCTGGGGTACCCCGCTACTTACATTGGTCCATTTAGATGCCTTACCGTTTATGACTACTCTTTGCTTTCTGTCGCTGAGCCAATTTTCTATCCATTTCAACACACCGTCTTGTATTCCATGCGCTTTTAGTTTTAGCAGTAAACGTTTGTGGGGAACTTTGTCAAAGGCATTTTGAAAATCAAGGTATATAATATCTACAGCTTTACTCTCATCGTAGAGGTTGAGGATATCGTGGAAGAAGTCTAGAGAGGGATAGGGTAGGGGGGTAGGGTAAGGGGTATAGGAGGTATATACTACAACTACTACTACTACTAATAATAATAATAATAATAATAATATAAACAATAATAGTAATACGAAAAAGACCATTTTACTTAAAAAGTATGGATATACTGTATATGATATGGAAGCAGCTGTTGACAAAACAAAATCATCCTAGTACAAGAGTAAGCTGAATTGAGCCATAGGGATAATAAAAAAGTCAAAATAAAAACATATGAACAAATACAAAAACAAAATACTCACACAGATAGCAAATAGTGTTGAGCCGAACTAGAGCAAGCCAGATTAAACATAGAACCAATCGAAAAATACCAAAATGGAGCTAATCGGATTAAAAGAGAGGACATCGGAATAAAAGAGAGCAAATCGGATCAAAATTTGGCCGTGTGTTTTCTCGCTGTTGGGCCCAGTGGCATTCCCGCGGGGTGTGTGGATGATGGACACGATCCGGATTTTTGCGACCGAACAGTTAGACGAACGTTGGCGGGAACGGCTGGTTGTATGTGGCTTGTAAATATTTTGTGTGGAGGGATAACATTTCGGTTGTTTATATATATATATATATATATATATATATATATATATATATATATATATATATATATATATATATATATATATATATATATATATATATATGTATATAATATATATATATGTATATATATACAGTATATATATATATATATATATATATATATATATATATATATATATGTTTTTGTTTTTCATATGTACTACATTAGTTCAATTGTGTGGAATTTGGTTTGCATGTCGCGTGGGGTATTGTATACTATATGATATTTAATCAATAGTTTACACACTTTCAGTGTTGTATGTGACTATTGGAGCATTGTATTTTACATTTGCAATATGTACACAGATTTGTGAGGATCATGTGTTGGGATATATCATGCAGCTCGTAAATCAACATTTGGTGTTCGAGTTTGAAGAACTTTTATTTTTTTCATTTTTTGTGTGTTTTTCACATTTACTGCATGTGTCTGGAGAAGTATATTTATTTATCATATGAAAAACCTTTATGTATTCAACTTTATTTAGGGATGCATCAAGTCTTGTAGTCATAGACATTTTTCCTGCTTTCAGTAATTTGTCCTGTCCCCATCTTGAATACTCATCTATTGCAACTAATGGGCAGCAAAATATGTTAAATATGAAATATGGGCATTACTATTTTGCAAAATTATTGTAGTTTAAGGGAGCCCACCTTGGTTTTTTTAATCTTTCTCTCCCTCTCTCTTTGGTTTGTATCCATTCGGCCCAATTCAGCCTACTGTTATAAGACGTTTACCCCCATCCAGACGTCAATATATTCCTGGCGATCGGTAGCGAGCCAGCATATATATATTTTTGTTTTGACAGCAAGCAAAATTTGTACATTTTTCGATAAAAAAAAATCTCCGGCGAAGCTGGATTCCTCCATACAATGCTGGCTTGCTATTGCTCGCCAGGAAGAAATCGACACCTGGATGGGGATAAACGTCTTAAAACAGTTGGCTGAATGGGGCCGAATGAATACAAGCCAGGGAAAGAGAGAAAAGGAGAGAAGGAGAAAACAAGCTGGTGAACCCCCTTAACGTCTTACCTTGAGTATCGAGCTTTCAGCGGTCTAAACAAGTCAAGTTTTCTGCCAGGTGATAAAACATCACTACTGTATAGTGAGGAAGAAGGAAACCACGTACAATTATAATACTCGGGGACGTACAATTATAATACTCGGGGACGTACAATTATAATACTCGGGGACGTACAATTATAATACTCGGGGACGTACAATTATAATACTCGGGGACGTGCAATTATAATACTCGGGGACGTCCAATTATAATACTCGGGGACGTACAATTATAATACTCGGGGACGTACAATTATAATACTCGGGGACGTACAATTATAATACTCGGGGACGTACAATTATAATACACGGGGACGTACAATTATAATACTCGGGGACGTACAATTATAATACTCGGGAACGTGCAATTATAATACTCTGGGACGTACAATTATAATACTCGGGGACGTGCAATTATAATACTCGGGGACGTACAATTATAATACTCGGGGACGTACAATTATAATACTCGGGGACGTGCAATTATAATACTCGGGGACATGCAATTATAATACTCGGGGACGTACAATTATAATACTCGGGGACGTACAATTATAATACTCAGGGACGTGCAATTATAATACTCGGGGACGTACAATTATAATACTCAGGGACGTGCAATTATAATACTCGGGGACGTGCAAATATAATACTCAGGGACGTGCAATTATAATACTCGGGGACGTACAATTATAATACTCGGGGACGTGCAATTATAATACTCGGGGACGTACAATTATAATACTCGGGGACGTGCAATTATAATACTCGGGGACGTACAATTATAATACTCGGGGACGTGCAATTATAATACTCGGGGACGTACAATTATAATACTCGGGGACGTGCAATTATAATACTCGGGGACGTGCAATTATAATACTCGGGGACGTGCAATTATAATACTCGGGGACGTACAATTATAATACTCGGGGATGTCTAATTATAATACTCGGGGACGTGCAATTATAATACTCGGGGACGTACAATTATAATACTCGGGGATGTCTAATTATAATACTCGGGGACGTGCAATTATAATACTCGGGGACGTACAATTATAATACTCAGGGACGTGCAATTATAATACTCGGGGACGTACAATTATAATACTCGGGGACGTGCAATTTCACTTCACAGTATATGATGCATTTTTAACCATTTTAGGATACGATGACGATTTTCTTTTATTATGGCTGCTATAGTCTATTCGCTGTAAGGAGGCGAGAAATTATGACCTCTAACCTCTGTAACTAAAAAACGACTAGAGTAATCGAACTAATATTTCTACCATTTGGGAGGAGTTAGTCAAGGAATATATGTGGAAAGTTACATCCAATTTGCTCTAGCCCTTTTTGAGTTACAGAGATTAGAGGTCATAATTGTTCGTCTACTTACAGCGAATAGACTATAGTATTCGATTTAATTAAACTCGAAAGGACCTATTGGAGATGGGGCGTTAATTGAGATCATGTTGCCCCTTTCTTGTTAGATATCCTTCTTCAGCTGCATAACATCGTTCAATAACAGTCAGATTATAAAGAAGAAATAGGTCATCGAATTTTGAAAGTGATGATACAGGACGTGGCGGAGAACCTTGGCAATCATTAAGGGGAGATGGGTCGTTCTCCCTTCTCCCTCATGTTGATGCCCCATTAATTTTCCGATTTTAAGATGTTTGCCCAATTAGTTTGTCGATTTTTTTCCTGGCAAACTATAGTGAGCCTGTAACTTTGGAAGAACCGGCCTTCGGCCGGGAAATTTTTCTACCGAAAAATTTACAAACTAATCTAGAAGGGAGAACTAAGGGAGAACGAAAGGTGTTAAAATCGTCAAACTAATGGGCCGAACGTCTTTTAATCTCAAAACAAATTGGGCCTAACACGAGGGAGAAAGGGGACCAGAAAAACGACCCATAACCCCTTAAATGGAGAGACACAAAATACTAAAAACTTATTTGCCTGACAAACTATTTCCTTTCAATAACGTCTAAGATAAGGGAATCAACTATTTGGACGGCCATAACCACATTGATTTTGGTGGAGGAACTCAGGTGTGTTTGTGTTCATACGAATGCCAGGAACAGTCTGACATAAACATGGAACCAAAATAACATTGACATTACAAGGAGATGGGCCGTTTTTCTGGTCCCCATTCTTCCTCAAACTTAGCCTCATTAGTTTTTGAGATTTTAAGACGTTCGGACCATTAGTTTTGTGAATTTAAGACTTTTCGACCTATATGTCAATTTTAAGATCTTTCGTGGCCTTTACGTGTCGATTTCTTTCCTGGTGAGCGATAGCGAGCATGTTATTATGGAGGAACCGGCCTTCGGCCCTGACATTTGTCTACCCAAAACATGTACACATTTATTTCGAAGAGGTATCCAATAGATGTTATTTTTAGGTTTGATGAAGGTCTAGGGAAGAAACAAAAAATAAATTAATATATAATTTATATAATATAGAATTATAAACTGTCCCCTTAAGTTACCAACAGAGTGGAGATATATACAATGTATTGGGGTTACAAAACAAACACACAAATATTTAAGGTATATTCTGATGCCACAAAGTACAGTATATACTGTATAGACCTTTATTAGAATATTAAAAATGGAAGAAAATAATGAAAAAGAGTTTGATGTAATAGTGCATTAAATCATAGAAAGAAGAAAATGTGAAGTGTCTGTTAACAAGGGAGGAAATAGTTTGGGAAGAGACGGAAAGGTTGTAGACTTGGAGAAAGAGAGAGAGAGAGTGAGGGTGAGTGAGAGCGAAAGTGAAAGTAAATTACAATGAGTTACAACGAAGAGTTAGTATCTCAAAGGCCTTGCAGTCAATTCCGGTGAAATACTCGAGGTGGAAAGAGAGATCGTGTTGTTCGTTACAGCCATATATGTGAACAAAGTGTCCACAAACACTAATTTTGAACCGTTTTAATTGTAACTTCCAGCCATGGTTGCGTATCAAATTCAGAGAGAGAGAAAGATAATGTTTGCATGAGTGTGTGTGTGTGTGTGTGTGTGTGATAGAGTTAAGTAGAGAGGGTTTGGCTGTGTGTCTTAACCCTTTCAAGATCTAGACTCATTTTAGCAGTTTATTCTGGCTATTGTTATGTGATTTTATACAGCTCAACAAAGATCAGTGGGAATTGAAAGGGTAAGGACTATGTTAATCAACCCTTTGAATGCCATATACCTTTCCTACTCTCAATAAAATCGCTTAACAATAGCCAGAAACAAAATAAATGCGTCATCATATCTTGTAAGGGCTAAGTATCAATGTAAAATAGAGAGGATTTATGTGTGTGTGTGTGTCTGTCTGTGTGTGTGGGGAGAGAGAGGGAGAGAGAGAGAGAAGGGGGGAGAGAGAGAGAGAGGGGGGAGAGAGAGAGAGAGGGGGGGGGAGAGAGAGAGAGAGGGGGGGAGAGAGAGAGAGGGAGAGAGAGAGAGAAGGGGGGAGAGAGAGAGAGAGGTGGGGAGAGAGAGAGAGAGATAGGGGGGAGAGAGAGAGAGAGAGAGAGAGAGAGAGAGAGAGAGAGGGGGGGGGGGGGGGGAGAGAGAAAGAGAGAGAGTGTCTACTGTATACAGTAGTTTGGCCAGGAAAACTTTTGGGGATTACTCAGTCCGGTGTCAGTTTGGTCTGGTAACTTTATCCCGCCTTTCTCGCTCTTTCTCTCGCTCGCTCAATTAAACTTTCTTTGATGAGTAAAGTCGCACTCAGAAGTCGTGTACCATGTTTAGAACTTGAACTTTATTTTCCTCTTTCCACATTTGAGTCTCCTGTCGCACAATGGGTAATGCTGGGGTTACAATATCAATACACAAAATATTGCTAGATCTGTTGTCAATTGTCGCTAGAATGTCGCTAATAGAATGTTGCTGCATAAATGCAAAAAATCGCTACAATAATGCCACAATCTCTTGACTATGGCTTTACAATGTCTGGGTTTTTGTCTAGAATATCGCTTGGAATTATGCTGTGGCTTTTAAACGTTTGCCGCTAAATTGAAGTAAACAAATCAACATCTAGCGTGAAAAAAGGTAAATTTGCACAACAATGGGTAATTGACCTGACTGGCTACCAAGAGGATAGGTAGGCCACAAATCGCGACCTCTATCCTCTGTAACTTAAAAATGGCTAGACAAAATAGGCTACACATTTCCACACCTTTTCGCTGGCTGATCCTTCCTAAATGGTAGAAATATTAGTTTGAATACTTTAGTCATTTATGAGTTGCAGAGGTTAGGGTTCATGATTTCTGGCCGACTTATAATGAATGGACTATAGTGACTAACTCGACGAAAAAAGAAATGTTGATTAAAAAGGCCCACTAGCATTCAACTGTTTTTTTTTTTTTTTTTTTCATAAAACAATTTGGTACACTAATAATTATAAGTACGGTAACTATTTTAAGAATAAGCATCTTGTACTCAGCGGTTACCTCAGGAAAAAATGGGTGTAACATTATCTAGTGGCAATTATAAGGTATATCTTCACCGGTAACAACCTAAGACAGAAGTAATGTAAATTGGGCTAATGACTAAAACTATTAACATGTTTCTATTGTTTTATCTATTTAGTTTCTATTTTGCGTTATCGTTTATTATTGAAGCAGATTTTGGTATATAAGTCTAATGCATTGGCTTGTACAAAAATGGATTTAAAATTAATTTTCTTCGTTTTGTTATTGCTACTGGGATTGTATCATCATTGCCGATCCATCTGTGACGTCATAATGGTGTTGTCATGTTAACTAACTTTACATAGTTAAGTTAATTATGATCGCCAATATAACTCATAGTTATGCTACATAAGGTATACAGTATATTCTATATGTATATATTTCAATAGTATGAATCTCCAAATTCAGTTACTGTTAGCAAAAGTAAGACGTTATAATTATAATTTTTAACTCAACTGAAGACAGCTGTAACAAATTGATTTGCTAATCAATCTTAGGAATATTCTATATTATTAGTATATAATGTATATTCATTACTTATGTATCATTTTATATATATACTGTATATATATATATATATATATATATATATACAGTATATATATATAGATATATATAATATGTATATATATATATATATATATATATATATATATATATATATATATATATATATATATATACCGGGTATATATATATACAGTATATATATATATATATATATATATATATATATATATATATATATAAATGGAGAGAGAGACAGAGAGATAATTTACTTTTATTTTCATATATATTATATATTTGTTTCTATGTGAATGAGGGAGACAAAAGGCACAACTACCTGCAGCGAGTGCCTCCCCCAGATTTCAAAGAGTGACAGGGCCGAAATCAAGGGACGTTCGAGCTAAAATGCCTGGACACACGGTGTTTGAAGCAATTTAAGTCATAGGAAGAGGGAAAGAATTATTCTGGGAGATAGTTCCAGAGCTCAGCAGTTGAATAGAAGAAAGTCTGAGAATAACGTTTCATTCTTGGGTTGGAGACTTGCACAGAGTAGGAGTGGGATTGTGTTGCAAGGTTCCTCCAACTTTAGCATCTTACCCTCCCCTTCACCCTTCCCACTAAGCTCTATCCTCACCATCTCCCCCTCCCCACCCCCTCCCCTTTATAACCAAGGTGTTTATAGCCATAATATGATAATGTACACCATATTAAGGCCCCTCGTTCACTATGCCTTAATTTAGTGCCCGCGACACACATACAGTATATACACTAGATTATCTTCCCCTTCTCCACTCCTCTCTCCGCACTCCTTTTTTTTTTAATTAATCTTCTTCACTTCCTGTTTGTGTGAGCCTAAACTCTCTTATTTTCTCTTATATTTCCATATTCTTTCTATTCAGTTCAAGTTTACTCTATTTTCCCTCCCTCTCTCTTCACAATCTCTATTTGTTTATTATCTGCCTTCATCACTTATTTTTGTTCATAAACCTTAACTCTTTTCTTTTTTCGTAGATATTTGCTCTCTTATATATGTTTTAGATTTATCTCAAGTGTATTCTACTTTCTCCTCTCCCTCGACCCTCTTCTCTCTTGTCTCTTCATACTCTCTATTTCTTTTATTCTTTATCTTAATCACTTCTTCTTGTCATATGTCTTAACTCACCTCCTCCTTCTTCTTAGATTTTTGTCTCCTAACCTTTCGTATGTTTATTTTAAGCTTACTAGATTCACTCCCTTCTCTACCCTCCTCTCTGTCACTATTCTTACTTGTTTTTATTTTTCCTGCTTGTCTTCATCACTTCCCATTGTCAAAAACCTCAGCTCTCCCCTTCCACTTTCATTTGTTTTTAATATTCCACTTTTTGTTTTCTGTTTATCTTAAGTTTAAGTACTGCTTGTCTTGCACATAGGCTATGCAGATTATAAACTTGTGCTATTAATTATACCCTATGTCTAAACGCCTTGCCTAGAAAATTACAGTGTTTACCTGCACTCTCTAACTCTCTTCCTAATTGTTCCTCATATTTTGCTTTCCCTAATATAATCATCTTTATGAGCTCTCTCCTTTATTTTCCACCCAAGAATATTCCCTTGCATTTTTTTATGTTCGTATTTATATGAACTTATGTTTGCTTTTGTTTTAGTTTTTATTTATGACGTACGATAGTTTCTGAGGGTTCTACTTCTGCTATGATATTAAGTATTGAGTATTGTTCACATGTGTGGGGAGGTTCCTCTCACACCGCTCTCCTAGACAAAGTTGAAAGGAAGGCCTTTCGTATCATTAACTCCCGTCCACTCACCAACTCTCTGCAATCTCTCTCTCTCCGCCGCAATGTTGCATCTCTCTCGCTATTCTATCGCTACTATAATAATCAGTGTTCCTCAGAGCTATCCCAGTGCATACCACCTCCTTTACGTAGGGCACGTGGTACCCGTCTTGCAACTCAATCCCACCCCTACTCTGTGCAACTCTCCAACCCAAGAGTGAAACGTTACTCTCAAACTTTCTTCTACTCAACAGCTGAGCTCTGGAACTCTCTCCCAGAATCAGTCTTTCCCTCTTCCTATGACTTAAATTGCTTCAAACTCCGTGTGTCCAGGCATTTTGGCTCGAACGTCCCTTGATTTTGGCCCTGTCACTCTTTCAACTATGGGGGAGGCACTCGCTATAGGCAGTTATGCCTTTTGCCTCCCTCAATCACATAGAAAAAAAAAAAAAAAAAAAAAAAAAAGTCCGAGGGGTCTTCGGAGCATAGGTCAGGTCTACACAGATTGTTATAATAGGACTTTATAGGCTACCAACCCTACAGGATTATTTGCCAGTTCTGATGAGTGATAATGAGTGGGAGTTACAGGGTCTGGTTGGTGAAAATAAATATGAAAGTATGTTTGGAACCGTGTGCGAGAGACGGAACCTGAAGATGAATACGGGAAAAGTAAATCTATGGTCTTTGAAAGGGGTGCAGTCATAGAGTGTGAGGTGCGGTTCAATGGTCAGGTTAGGTTGAATGTCAGCTTATTTAAGTATTTGGGCAGTGTGATGAGTAAAGATGGGTGTATGGTGAATGAAGTGTGGAAGAGAGTTCAACGGGGGAAGAAGGTTGTAGGAACGCTGAAAGCAGTAACAAGGAAAAGGATGGTCAGCATGAAAGTAAAGAAGTCATCGCATGATAGTGTGGTAATTCCGACATAGACGTACAGAAGTGCACAAATCAAGAGAGAAAGGGGTTGAAATAAGTTACTTGAGAAGTGTATATGGAGTTACATGGAATGATAGACAGACGAATGAGGAAGTACGAGAGTAGTGTGGATGTGGATGTGCTAGTAAGTGTGAAAAGGAGCACCTTGAGATGGTTCGGCCATGTGGTATGTATGCGAAGCGAGAGCATGACTAAGAGAGTGTACGAGAATGAGGTGGCATGACAGAGAGGGAGAATTAGACCGAGAGTGAGGTGGAAGGATGGAGGTGAGAGGTGCATGGGGGCGATTCATTCAGGGATCGTGGGGTCTGGCAATAAATAGATAAGTCAGGAAGAATTTTCAAGACCAGACCTTCTTTTCGAGAACTCCAGTCTCCTCACACAAATTCTCGTAATCTTAAGGGGAGGAACCCCGTTTTTCTGGACCCCCTTCTTCCTAATGTTTAGCCCCACTAGTATTGAGATTATAAGACGTTCGGCCCATTACTTTGGCGATTTTAACACCTTTCGCCCTATTTCGTTGTCAACTTGAAGACCTTTCGTGCCATTTAGGTGTCGATTATTATCTAGCAAGTGATAGCGAGCCTGCAATTTTAAGAGGAACGGCCTTCGGCCGGGAAATTTTTCTACCGAAAAATTTACAAATTTATCTTGGAGGGTCTAGGGGGTGTTTTTCTAAGCTTGATGGAGCTTAATTAATAGGCCAAACACACAGTCTGCCTCCCCTTTAAGTCCTAATACAGTCTATGAATGTACTGCACTAACCGAATACATTAATTTGTTCTACTACCTTATTTTATCTCAAGTGCATTCTCTAGTTTGACTTGGTAATGATCCTAAACCATTTCTTGTCGAACTACTTTTCTTAACAATTACCAAGTTCTTCATTGATGCATTTAATTTAATAGGCATCCTCATCTATTTTAGAAATGCGTATTTAAACACTAATGTAGATCTTGCTTTAAACATAATTTATATATATATATATATATATATATATATATATATATACAGTATACATATAAGCCGAGAAAGAATGCGCTCTGAAAATAAATGTTTTTCCTCTTGTGCAAAGGTATTTCACTTATATTTTTACTAAAGAAATTGCCAAAGTCTGAAATATGAAGGTAAGGCACGAACTGTAAAGCTTTAGGTTGGAACCGACCTCAAATCACTGGAATAGAAAGGATTCGACCCATACCGTCGCAGTGAGGCAGGGGTGTTTGTTTTTACCAGGATACAGTACCCACCATTATCTATCCCAGTCTAACCTTACCTAACCGAGCCTATTTAAAACACTTAAGGGGAGGCAGACCGTTTTTTCTGGACCCGCTTCTCCCTAATGCTTAGCCCCACTAGTTTTGAGATTATAAGACGTTCGGCCCATTAGTTTGGCGATTGTAACACCTTTCACCCCATTTCGTTGTCAATTTTAAGACCTTTCGTCCCATTTAGGTGTCGATTATTTCCTGGCGAGCGATAGCAAGCCTGCAATATTAAGAGGAACCGGCCTTCGGCCGGGACTTTTTTCTACCGAAAAAATTACAAATTTGGGGGTCTAGGGGGTGTTTTTCTAAGCTTGATGGAGGTCTAGGGAGGAAACTAAACAAATATATGAATTAATAGACCAAACAAACAGCCAGTCTCCCCTTAACCTGTGACCCCTTCAGTACCAGGGCCGTCCTGTCTATCATATTCTGGCAACTATTAGACGATTCTATTTAACTTAGGAAGAACCTCTAGTAATAATAATGCCTCAACATATCTCAAGCAACCCTTTTATCTACCACACATCCTCCTTAGGCTGCATAATACCGTATAACTATAGCTAACATAAGATAAATCACAGGTCGCTGGTACTCAAAGGATTCAATTTGGTTAGGTTAGGTTATAATAAGTTAGGATTAGTGATTGTGATCCTTCTGGTAAATTTAAGGGGAGGCAGACTATGCAGATATGTTTGTTTAGTTTCCTCCCTAGACCTCCATCAAGCTTAGAACACCCCCCCCCCCCACCCCCTAGACCCCCCTTCAAGATAAATTTGTACATTTGTCGGTAAAAAAAAATCCCGGCCAAAGGCCGGTTCCTCTTGAGATTGCAGGGTCGCTATCGCTCGCCAGGAAATAATCGACACCTAAATGGCGCGAAAGGTCTTAAAATTTACAACAAAATGGGGCGAAAGGTCTTAAAATCCCAAAACTAATGGACCGAACGTCTTATAATCTCAAAACTAGTGGGGCTAAACATTAGGGAGAAGGGGGTACAGAAAAAAGGTCTTCCTCCCCTTAAGTGTATGAAACCAGCCAAGCTTCGGGAAAACGCCACCAGGTTAATTCCTAAACTTTGGGAATACGCCATCCAGTTAATTCCCAAACTTCGGGAATACGCCACCCAGTTAATTCCTAAACTTTGGGAATACGCCATCCAGTTAATTCCCAAACTTCGGGAATACGCCACCCGCTTAATTCCCAAACTTCGGGAATACGTCACCCGGTTAATTCCCAAACTTCGGGAATACGCCACCCAGTTAATTCCTAAACTTCGGGAATACGCCACCCAGTTAATTCCCAATCTTCGGGAATACGCCACCAGGATAATTCCCAAACTTCGGGAATACACCACCCAGTTAATTCCCAAACTTCAGGAATACGAAACCCAGGTAATTCCCAAACTTCGGGAATACGCCACCCAGTTAATTCCCAATCTTCGGGAATACGCCACCCAGTTAATTGCCAAACTTTGGGAATACGCCACCCAGTTAATTGCCAAACTTCAGGAATACGAAACCCAGGTAATTCCCAAACTTCGGGAATACGCCACCAGGTTAATTCCCAGACTTCGGAAATACGGCATTCGGTTAATTCCCAAACTCAGTGATCCTTAAGGGAGGATGTGCCGCTTTTCTGAACCACTTTATCCCTCATGCTAAGCCCCATTAGTTTTCAGATGTTAAGATGTTTGCCCCATTAGTTAGTTGATTATAAGACCTTTCGCACCAATTCTTAGTCAATATTTAGACCTTTTGTGCTATTTAGGTGTCGATTTTTTCCCTGGCGAACGATAGTGAGCCTGTAATGTTGGAAGAATCGGCCTTCGGCCGGGAAATTTTTCTACCGAAAAATGTGCAAATTAACCTAGAAAGGGGATCTAATAGATTGTTTTTGTTTAATTTGATGGAGGTCTAGAGAGGAAACTAGACACATAATAAATACATGCAAAAATCGGCCAAAAAGTGAACCATCCCCCCTAAATCATACCCACCATACTCTCAACTATGCCCATTTCCAGAGAACTATGGCCAGTGTCGCCCCATTATATATATGCGCCGCTCCTAAACACAACTGGCCATCATGTTCCAATTCAGCTTAAGGTGAGACTGGCCGTTTGTTTGGTCTATTAATTCATATATTCATATATTTGTTTAGTTTCCTCCCTAGACCTCCATCAAGCTTAGAAAAATACCCCCTTTTTTTTTTTTTTTTTTTCTATATTCCAACTACTCCCTCTCGGGCATAGGCTATGAGCCTGTACATTCCACCGCTCAACACGGTGAAGCCTGTAAGGTCTTGTTCCAGTCTGGGGAGTGAGACATGTGAAGCATCCATCATGGCTCGAAGCAGCTCCATCTCTGAAGCGCCCGGTTGCTTCGCTCAAGTGCTTCACCGTCTCACCCTCCAGACTCAGACCCTCACTCTCAGAACGCCACCTATTGAGCAGTGAACTCACTATGCATTGTCCCTCTGTAACATATTTTGAATATGGGAATATTCATACAGTGTTATTTAATCAGGGAACAATGAGGGTATTTTTTGGCATTTCGGTGGGCTTTGTGGGAATGCACTGATACCTAGGTACAGCACAAATTCAATCCCAATAATATCTTCCCATTTTTCGGCAGAAAACTGTGCCGGCCGAAGGCCGGTTCCTCTTAAAATTGCAGGCTCGCTTTCGCTCGCCAGGAAATAATCGACATCTAAATGGCACGAAAGGTCCTAAAATTGACAACGAAATAGGGCGAAATGTGTTAAAATCGCCAAACTAATGGGCCGAACATCTTATAATCTCAAAACTAATGGGGCTAAACATTAGGGAGAAGGGGGTCCAGAAAGACGGTCTTCCCTACCTTAACTGCTCATACTTGTCGTGGCTGCTAAATGTTTGTCATGTGCGTTAAATGTGTGACGTGTGTGAGGTCGTCTGTCATGGGGTGGAAGTGGTGTGTGTGTGTATGTGTGTGTCTGTGTCTGTTATGTGTGTGTATGAGTGTTCATGTGTGCGTGCGTGTTAGCAGTGTTTGAGTTAATATATATTGGTTCTGATCAGCATGTTTTTCCGTGCAATTTGCGAACAATTATGATGTTGGCAATAATAGGGACACTGACCTACATACACTGTTGTCCGAGTGTGTAATGTTTGTTAGAGTCGAGTAGTAATTAGCTAATTATTTGTTTAGGAGTTACCTCATAAATGTCCATAACACTATGTATATGGTGAACATCTCTCTCTCTCTCTCTCTCTCTCTCTCTCTCTCTCTCTCAGTATTATCTCTATATATATATATATATATATATATATATATATATATATATATATATATATATATATATATATATATATATATATATATATATATATATATATATATACCGGTATATATATATAAACCTAAATAGTTAAATATATAAACAAAACAGAGCGAGAGTGAGCTGAATGACACACGTAGAGGCACACGAACAGACAATTACTAAAGATTCAATGCTTAAGTGCATTATTAACCCGAAGGCAAATAGTACTCGTCGCAAGCAAAGATTAGTATATAGGGGTACAACTTCGAATGGAAAAGTTTTATAAACGGGAAATGATCAAACTCTACAATATCAAAGTTTTATAAACGGTAAATGATCAAACTCTACAATATCAAAGTTTCATAAACGGGAAATGATCAAACTCTACAATATCAAAGTTCGCAACTGATGCTAAAGTTTGCTAACATGGTGGTGTCTTCCTTGCGTGTTCAACAAATCCTAAATAGTTGAGATAAATTATCCAATTGGGCCCAAACCTGGTAAATGAATTTCAATAACCATGTATGAAAAGCATTACATACAGGTTACAAATTGAAAAGGCAAATTAATCTATTAATTACAATACACTCAAAAGCACTAACAAAGAAACTGACTAAGAATACCAATCAATTGAAAACCCAACCAACAATATATCGATATATTTAAAAACAAATAAATAAAAGTAGTTTGTCCATTGATAGCTTATTTGAATACAAAGCAGACGTATGTCACATTATAATTGTACAATTAATTGGTTCGCCCCATCTTTTTCTTTGTTCTATGTGAGTGAAGGAAACAAAAGGCAGAACTGGTTGTGGTAAGTGCCTCCCCCGAAGTTGAAAGATTGACAGGGCCAAATTAAAGGGACGTTCGAGCCAAAATGCCTCGACACAGAGAGTTTGAAGCAACTTAAGTCATAGGAAGAGGGAAAGACTGATTCTGGGAGAGAGTTCCAGAGCTCAGCTGTTGAATAGAAGAAAGATTGAGAATAACTTTTCGCTCTAGGGTAGGAGAGTGTCACAGAGTAGGGGTGGGATTGGGTTGCAAGACGGGTGCTACGTGGTCCACGAAGAGGGGGTGGTATACACTGAGAGAGCTCTGAGGAACACTGATTATAGTAATAACGGTAGAATGGTGAGAGAGATGCAACATTGCAGTGAAGAGAGAAAGACTGCAGATAATTGGTGAATGGACGTGAGACGGAAGGCTTTCTTTTTGTATTATTTATCTAGAAGTGCTGTGCGAGAGGATCCTTCCCACATGTGTGAACAATACTCATTACAAGGAGGCACTGTGCCCCTGTACAGATCAAGAAGCTGCACAGGGGTAAAGAACCCCCGAGGCGATTGAGTACACCCAGCTTTTAGGAAGCTGTTTTAGCAGGAGTGGTAATATGATCTTTCAAAGAGAAATCAGAAGATCAAAGGACACCGAGAATAGTAAGAGAAGATGAAGGGTTAATTTGGATGTTGTTGACGAGTAAGTCATAGTTTTCTGAAAGGGGGCGACGAGTAGACAGATGGTGAAATTGAGTTTTGGAAGCATTGAAAGTAACTAGGTTTTCTTTGCTACAATTGGAGATAGTAGGGAGATCAGAGGATAGGTGCTTTATGGCCTCCTTACGTGAGTTTTGGAGTTCCTGCTGTACAAAGGAAGTACAAAGGAGTACAAAGGAAATCAAGCAACAACAGATCTAGTGACCCTTCTAGGTTGCTTGTCCTCCAAAACACTGAGGATCAAGTGTCCAAACAGTGGGTTAGAGTGGGTAAGGGAAATTAGAAAGGGAATTACTGCCCTGGAACTAATGTCCGTGGCAGGATTAGGAAGTTAGTAGGGGACAGAGGGGTTAGTAACTGAGGGGGGGATAAAATAAAGTTATTCATTTACAAACGCAGTCAGTCGCGGGTTTGATGCGAGATATTTGTCTAGGCGGAGTTTAAATGAATCAACGGTGATGCAGTCTATAACGTTTCGGGGAAGCCCATTCCACAAGTTGACAACTCGATTGAAGAAGAAATTCTTAGATTCGTGAGTTAAAAGATTTACCAATAATTTTGCAACCGTTTCCCCGCGTGTAATTAGATTGGTCGATAGTGAAGTACTTACTACAGTTCATATTGTCGATGCCTTTGATGATTTTGAACACTTGAATTAAGTCACCTCTTAATCTGCGCTGGGTTAAAGGAAATAGATTTAATTCTCTAAGACGCTCTTCGTATGGTTTGTTCTTTAGGCTAGGTATCATTTTGGTAACTCTACGCTGAACTCGTTCTAGCTTGTTTATATCTATTTGGTAATAAGGGCACCAGGATTGAACGCAGTATTCCAGAAGAGGGCGGACTAAGGAATTGTAAAGGGTTAGGATAACTTCTTTGGATTTATGCTCAAATGACCTGCCTATAAAGCCAATTGTTTTGTTTGCCTTCTTAACAACTTCTGAACATTGTTGACTCGGTTTTAGGTTACTCGATATTGTTACTCCCAGATCGGTTTCTCTGTTTACATTCTTAAGCTGAGTGCCATTCATCGAATAGTTTGCTTTCTCATTTAGGTATCCGATATGTAGTACTTTACATTTATCCGCATTGAAACTCATTTGCCAAATTTGGGCCCAACATGACAATTTATCTAGATTGTGTTGCATATCGTCAACTTGTGAATGATGTTGTAGAAGGCTAGTTGAATAGTGTAATGTAGAGTAGTCAGCATATGAGTGTATGGGGCTGGAGGTGCATCTGGAATGCTGTGTGCCATTTCGATGTCCATATTATCAAAAGGACATAGACAAATTGGAAATAATATAAAGGAGAAAAAGAAAAACTAACTTTAAATTAAGAACTAAATCATACGAAGAACACTGTGTTTTAATTTATCACAACTTAGGCTGAGAGGGGTCCTAATTCAAGTACATCAACTATTTGAAGTACTCGATGCCAAAAAAATTGTATTCATTGGTCGTTCAAACTACAGTAGAGAAAATTAATGTCAGATCATCGGAAAGCCTCTTCACTTATATCAGGGAAACCGTTTTTTGTATTATATATTTAATTATTTGTTCAATCGAGTGGTAGCAATATGGAAGTAACTACCTAGTAATGTGATTGGTTGTTGTACTGCCTTCACTTTGAATATCTTACTCCTCTTAACCCCGATTAACTGCATTTATATATAGCCTCCGTTAATATTTTTCTCTACTTTCTTTTCCAATATGCTAGGTACATTAGCTATAATCATCCCCGTGATGATTATTAGATATGTTGCTGTTTGTTTCCCTTTGTTCTTATGTGTATTCACCTAGTTCAAAGCCTTAAATCAGCCAGGCTATGGTTACTAAACAAGAAGCCCTACAGTATAGGTCAAACAAAGCAATCCCATATCTCCATTTTCAAGTGAGTCAGGAACAGTTTGCAATGTTTATGAACAACAAATCCACGATTAGAGCCAAGCGCAATCTCTGGCCCGTGAGACTCCTAGATGCCGTCCCCTTCACCAGTTACGTGTAATTATGCAATATTTGGCTCCACAACGTTACCCTCCTCCACTCCCCTACAATCCAAGTCTCCAATCATACACTGCAGGCGCCAATATAGAACAATAAATCCAACTTTCCCCTCTCTGGCCGGCTAACAAATATATAAGGAGATAAAATATGCGAGGCAGCAGTTAATAGCCGACCTCCTCTCCACTATATCATGGTTTTCATTAGGTCAGGTTATGCAACTTCGGAAGAGCACAAACTATTTTAGTTCCTTTATGGTCACTTATTATGTTCCTTCCAACAACCAACCATACTCCTAAAATCGATTAATGAAATTTACAAACACATGTGGCAGTCCGTGGATTCGAACCCAGGATACTCACACCGAAAATCAACACCTTATACATACTCACAGAGCCTTCCTAAACTCAATCAAATACTCTATCGTAAGCCAATATATAATTAATACAGTATATTATAAGGGTTAAATATTCGACTCTCCCGGGGTCTAATGAGGAGCGCAGGTGTAGTTAGGATTATTAATGACTTTATGAAGGTGATTAGGGTGATAATGACCGCTATATAATGGCGGCCTTCGCGCCTGCTGGACTGGAGACATAATGGTTCGTGTAGTGCCTTCCTTTAAGGGGGTCACCGGCTTTTTAATTAGCTTTCTCTCCTTTTCTCTCTTTCCCTGGCTTGTATCCATTCGGCCCCATTCAGCCAACTGTTTTAAGACGTGTATCCCCATCCAGGTATCGATTTCTTCCTGGCGAGCGACAGCGAGCCAGAATTCTATGGAGAAATCCGGCTTCGCCGGACAAATTTTTCTATTGAAAATTTTTCAGATTTAGCTTGCAGTCAAAACAAATATATTTATATATATATATATATGCTGGCTCGCTACCGCTCGCCAGGAAAATATTGACAACTGGTTGGGGATAAACGTCTTAAAACAGTAGGTTGAATGGGGCCAAATGGATACAAGCCAAAGAGAGAGAAACAAAGCGAGGTGGGCTCCCTTAAGGCCGTGATAGCGGGTGTTCATAATGATAATGTATATAATGCACTTACATATTAAGGGGAGGCAGACCGTTCTTCGGGACCCCTTTCTCCCTCATGTTTAGCCCCACTAGTTTTGAGATTATAAGACGTTCGGCCCATTAGTTTGGCGATTTTACCACCTTTCGACCCATTTCGTTGTCAATTTTAAGACCTTTCGTGCCATTTAGGTGTCGATTATTTCCTGGCGAGCGATAGCGAGCCTGCAATTTTAAGAAAAACAGGCCTTCGGCCGGCACATTTTTCTACCGAAAAATGTACCAATTTATCTTGAAGGGAGGTCTAGGGGGTGTTTTTCTAAGCTTGATGCAGGTCTAGGGCGAACACTAAACAAATATATATGAATAAATGAATTAATAGACCAAACAAACGGTCAGTCTCCCCTTATTGTTGCATACTAACAACTCTTATAAAAACTGTGTGCAGAATTTCTGTTTACCTACCAGCTAGTGTATAATGAATATATATATACAAAACCTATACATTATTGTTGCATGCTAACAACGATTATATATATACCTGTATACTGCGCATAGCTTGCTTCTTACCTACCTCCCTATGGGTAGCGCCAACGAAATTGACAATAATATTAACCCCTTAACTTCTTATAACTCAAAATAAATGAAAGCAATCGGGCTGAAACTCCTATCATTTTGGGAAGAGTCCACCAGGCAATAGGAGTGGATATTAACAGCCAGTTTGCTTTGAGTTACGAAGAGGTCAGGGATTGAAATGTGTGTCAAGTTCGTTGGCGCTACCTATAGTAATACAGTACTTGTAAAACCTAATATAATATTCAGATGATTAAAACATTTGATACGACAATATATGAAAAACACTTATAATTTATTTTTGCATGCTGACAACGATTATAGAAAACGGAATGCATAACTTTCTGCTTGGCTACTTTTTGATGTAGCATATGTAGGATTATACAAATATATATTATTGTATGCATATATATATTATTGTATGCATATTTCGAAGGTAAAGTACTTCGTCTGTGACATACGAGGGGTCCATTCTACCCTTAATAAAATCGTCTACGATTATCCAGTAATAGGTAAAAAACAAAAATGCAAATATATATATAGATGAGTTATTAGATATGAATTTTACCTTCTTGGCAATTAGAACAGTTTACCAAGCATTGTGAAATCATCTATTGTGCTAAAATATACCCGTCAATCATATGAAAGAAGCTAGGCAAACACATAATTAAAGAAGCTAGGCAAACACATAATTAAAGAAGCTAGGCAAACACATAATTAAAGAAGCTAGGCAAACACATAATTAAAGAAGCTAGGCAAACACATAATTAAAGAAGCTAGGCAAACACATAATTAAAGAAGCTAGGCAAACACATAATTAAAGAAGCTAGGCAAACACATAATTAAAGAAGCTAGGCAAACACATAATTAAAGAAGCTAGGTAAACACATAATTAAAGAAGCTAGGCAAACACATAATTAAAGAAGCTAGGCAAACACATAATTAAAGAAGCTAGGCAAACACATAATTAAAGAAGCTAGGCAAACACATAATTAAAGAAGCTAGGTAAACACATAATTAAATACATTGTTAGTAAAGCAGGTAAGTTATTACCGCCTTGATATTAGAACCACATTCCAAGCATACGCAAGATCTTTAGGATTAAGAAGCGTTTTAACAATATATTCTAGCAATTATTCGACAATTGTACATTTTTCTACCGAAAAATATACACATTTATCTTGAAAGGAGATCAAGGTGGTGTAATTTTAATTTTGATGGGGGTTAAGGGAACAAACTAAAAACCTCCCCATAACTTTTCGACTCCCATAAATGCTTAACTTTTTAAAATAGTTTGATGATAGCCAGAATATAATTGAAAAAGGCATGCTCGAAAACTGAACGGCTTAAATCGTATACAATTAGCCACAGTGAATAAAAAACAAGCAAGTCATCCTACCTTAAGAGGTTTCGGGGAAAATAATAAAGTCATGAGGTGTTCGAACGCCAAGTGAGATACCGGGGTCGTCAATCTGGCCTTCCTCGGTAATCGTGCAATTTGCGAGCCGTGGAAACCGAACCGAAAAGAGAGCGCTTCGGATCATTACGTGACGCCAAAGCGAACGGGGATTTGTGTTCGCCGGATCGCTTCGTACCGCTGGGTTGCGTTTTCCCGGGTAATGCTGGGTTCGTGGCTGGATTTTAGGAGAGGGTAATAATGCATGGAGGGAAGGGGTTTAGCTTGGATGTGACTCTCTCTCTCGCGCTCTCTTTCTTTTCTCTCTCTCTCTCTCTCTCTCTCTCTCTCTCTCTCTCTCTCTCTCTCTCTCTCTGTTTCCACTACCCATGCATAGTAATGTGGGTCTGGAAAATCATGCACTGTATAATACCCCATTGTGTTTACGGTCACAGAACAGGCAGCCATGTTGCCAACATAATAGCGTAGTTTGAACGGTCTAAAGCGTACGAAACTATCAATATTACTACACTCTGTTTGTGTTTTTGTTTTGTTTTCTAGGTGACGGTAAATGGCTATACCTTCAGCTTGACTACTCCGCTATTAAGCAGGTTGTGTAGCTAAATTTGCTGTTAAGGGGAGGCTGGCCGTCTGTTTGATCTATTAATTCATTTATTCATATATTTTTGTTTAGTTTCCTCCCTAAACCTCCATCAAGCTTAGAAAAACACCCCCTTGACGCCTCTTCAAGATGAATCTGTAAATTTTTCGGTAGAAACATTCCCCGGTCGAAGGCCGGTTCCTCTTAGAATTGCAGGCTCGCTATCGCTCACCAGGAAATAATCGACACCTAAATGGCACCGAAGGTCTTAAAATTGACAACAAAATGGGTCGAAAGGTGTTAAAAATGCCAAACTTATGGGCCGAACGTCATATAATCTCAAAACTAGTGGGGCTAAACATGAGGGAGAAGGAGGTCCAGAAAAACTGTCTGCCTCCCCTTAATTATGAAAACCTGGAACTACCATGATACCAAGACATGCTAGTTTTTTATTGTTCCGTTAGTTATCGAGAAATCAGATGCTAAGGGATTAAATTTACCTTCAGATGACATTAAATCGAGTTATAGTTCTTTGCCGTCTTATTACCGTAATCTAATGGCATACTATACACCTAAGAAACCATAGTAATGAACACGCTTTTCGAACTTTATAATTTACTGTTAATTTTACGGATATTGTTTTAAGGTATGAATGAATATAATAGACATAACAAGGCTGATTGATTGATAGAGGCAGGCAGACAGGTTAGCAAGCATACGAACAAATGTATACACATACAGACAGCCACAATTGACAGCAAGTACACAATAAAACACATGCACAGACAAAGAAAAAAATTATAATCCTTCCGAAAAAGTTATATTTTCTCCAAGCTACTTCTCTTTAATCACATGACTGGCTTAATAGCACGGTAATATTCTCAACAAACGTATGACAGATATTCTCTAAAACTCCCTATTTCATCTTTATGAAACATTAGGATAGTTTTGTTCAGCAAGTGGACATCATTAAGGGGACGTTAGTTTAATAATTTATTTATTTTTCATATTAACGGTACACTGTAAAAATATCTGTATTTTTACATGTTTTTCTCTGTATTTATCAACAGAAGATTCACAGTAAACTTAAAATACAGATAATATCTGTTTGTAAATTCCATTAATCGATTTTAGGAGTATGGTTGGTTGTTGGAAGGAACATAATAATTTAATATTACAGGCATTGACTGTAAAACCATGGTGTTGAATAACTAAAGAAATAATGACTATATACCATATTTGTTCTTTATGAACTGTAGCAGCCTATACACTGTTATAAATTAAGTTAACTAAATGCTGAATTTTTGTTTATATAATGGTAAAACTCATTTGTTTATCCTTACAATGTATCTAGAAAACGAGGCAATAATTTATCACTAGAGTTGCCAGATACTTCTAGTACCTTTATTTATATATGAAACTTTTCAAGCATTTTTTTCAGGTTATATCTCATGAACCTTCTTCTTTATAAATCATTGGAATTAATTTTGACAAAATAAAGGTGTTGTTGTATCAGTAAACTATATGTATGGCGTTATATTCGAGCTGTGAGTCACATGACTTTTTGGCGGGAAAACGCCTTGAGTACTAGGCCTTGTTTCTGGAAACTAAGCTTAGTTTCTGCCCAGATATTTTCAAAATAAACTCTATTAAAACACTTTTAAATCGTGCCTACAATGTGTGTTCTAATTTTAATGTTATGCATCTAGAATTGGAGTTTTTGAAGCAGTATTTTATATCCAACAATTATACTATGAATGTATTTAATAAAGTACTTAAAAGATTTCTATACACGAAGCAAAATTTAGAGGTCACAGTTTCGGAAGTACCTAAACTTATCAAATATGTTAAATTGCCTTTCTATGGAGAATCAAGTTTCTTGTTCAGGAAGAAGTTGCTAGCCTTTCTCAAAATTGAATTTCCTGCCGTCAACTTTCGAATAATATTCAATGATGATTTCACTATAGGTTCATTTTTCAATTTTAAAGACCGTATTCCTAACCTGATATGTTCAAATATTGTATATAAATGTTCGTGTCCCAGCTGTAATGCTAGGTATGTCGGATGTACTTCCAGACATTTCAAAATTAGAATATCTGAACATTTGGGTGGGAGCTATAGAACGGGTCAATATCTTAATAAAATGCCTTTTTCAGCCATAAGAAATCATTCACATGAGAATGACCATCTTTTCTCAGAGAATGATTTTGAAATAATAGGTAAATTCAATAATGAACAAGATACATTTTTAGGGGAAAAGATATTAATTCAACAACTCAAGCCGGAACTAAATACTATGAACTGATTCAATTGTTTAGTCAGTTTTCAAATAGTTTAGTTTTAATTGTTTCATATTTGTTTTGTTTAATTTCAAATTCATTAGGAGTTTTTCACATTGTACGCCCAGTCAGAATAAATTCATTTTCAGATGTTCTTTTGTTTTGTGTCTTTGGGGTTGTCGGTGTTAGTGTTAAATGATCAAATAATGGTCTTCAGTTGTACTCGAGGTGGGCTTGGGGTTGGATCTAGGTGGGTAGGGATTGGTCTTTATTATTTAGTCATATCGCATTAGTTTTCCTTTTATTCATGCGGTACTGGTGTTTTGTTAACGAATTAATTTCATTTAGGTATTTTATACCCTTATTTACTTTGTATTTAAACTATTTTACGGGTCCTTCTATTTACGAAATTTTATGTATGGTAATTTCATTTATAGGATCGTGTACTGACCTGATGATGGACGCAGAGTCCGAAATATTGAAATAAATATGAAGATGGGATCTTCCTTGTTTTGGCTACCCTTTTCCTTTTGAAAAAAAAAAAATATATATATATATGTATATATATATAATATATATACATATATATATTGTATATATATAAATATATTAATAATATTAATAATAATAATAATACAATATCATAAAAAATCCCTCCAAAACTCACTTTACGTTACATGTGTACCTTTATCGGTAGTATGATGTCCCTGCAGAAGGCTGGTTTCTCATAAATTGTAGCTCGCTTTCGTTCGCCCCCCTAAACTCGACCTAAATGTGGTGAAGCGTCTTATAGTCACCAAACTTATGAGGCGAAGCGTTTAACCCTTCCTACCCGGACTGCCTTAGGTAAGGTCAGCGCGGCTGAAGGGCCGCTACCCGGTATGCCTTACCTAAGGCATTTGCTTGAAAGCGTGCTTTAAATTTTGCGCGGGCAAATTTTACTTTGCGGGGGCGATCGTAGCGCCACCAAGCCTCAACTACCACGCTTATCAGTTCCTTCGTTGCCGTCATTGCGAGCTACAGCAAAAAAATTAATTCCGACGCGTCCGATACTGTGCAATCTCCCGCGCGTCCCAGTGCTACCCCGCTTGCAACATCTACGCCTCTGCCAACCGAGAAGAAAAAGAAACTAAGGAAAGTGAAACGTTTGCTAAGTGATAGTGCAATACAACGTGAACTTTTCAACCAGGATTTGAGCAGTGGTGAAAGCTCTGTGGACAAAAACCTCTATATTCAGAGTAGAAGGGGGAGCGAAATTGACGATTTTGTGGGATTTGGTGCTGATGACAATGTTGATTTATTTGAGGGGGGTGATAGTAGTGATGATCCTGATGTGGAAGTGGTGGAGGAAGGTGCTATTGAAGTACCAAGTGTGCTAGAGCCAACCCCTTCGCCTAGTTTCGTAGGTCAGGGTAGGCCTAGGCCTAGCCTTAGCCCTAGCCCTACGCCAGGACCTTCCCCTTTGCCTGCCCGTACGCCCTTGAAAGTGGGTAAATACTTCTATAAACAGTCTTTAGTGAAAAGTGCAGCCAAGAAAGCAAGCAGGGAGGCAGAAAAAGTGAGGGAAGGCATAGATAGTGAGAGTGACGCCGACCGAGGCCTAGCAACCACCCGCATTCCTTTGTCCCGACGCCTTGACCCTGGACGCCGGGAGGGCCACCCACAACCCTCGGCTTCATCTGTTCCTCAGGATGACCAAAGGGCCTCTACAAGTGCGCCATTGGCCTCCCACAGTGTGTCATCACAGGCCCCGCATCGTAGGTCCTTATTTCCTGCGGAAAAGTCCACGGCTAGCCGCAAAAGGAGCCCAACTCCCGAGGCTCCCATTGCTCAACCTCCCGCAGCCCCACGCCGCCGACGCCCGGTCTATTCTTCACCAGAGTTGTCTCCTGAAGAGGATGCTGACGACCCCAACATTGCCCCAGATGACCTGACGTCGCCTGAGGAAGAGGAAGAGGAAGAGGAAGAGGGAGTCCCGACAAGAAGAGTCAAAGGACCTCGAGGTCGTGGACGTGGTCAGCCTGCCGACGCCGCTGCCCCTGGGCCTGGGCCTGGGCGTGGGCGTGCAGGGTGTCCGCCTGGGCATCCGCGTGGCCAAGGGCGTGTGCCAGGGCATCCAGGGCGTGTGCCTGCTGCAGCTCCACATCCTCGTCCTCGAGCTGCTGAAATGTTTGTGTGGTCAGATGGGGCGAATTTTGTGCCAGATTTTCCTGCCTTTGACGAGGTACAACAGGGTTCTGGGGTGTCACCAGCATATCCCTGTGTCCCAAATGCCACCCCCAGTGAACTTTTCTGTGGCTTCTACGACAATGAAGTCATGGAATACCTTGTCAAAGAGACAAATAACCACCAGGCTATCTGTTCAAACTTTCTTGGCAGGAAGACCAGTGCCAAGATGGTGGCATGGAGAGCTCTCACTGTGGCAGAATTATATGTGTTCTTGGCAGTCACAATGCTGATGACACACATAAAGAAGCACGTTCTGGCCGACTACTGGATAACTGGCGACCTCACAACGACTCCAGCATTTGGCAAATTCATGTCAAGGGATAGGTACTTCGACATCCTCTCATATTTCCACCTGACAAATAACATGCATGTCCACGAGCCCGACACACTCTGGAAGATCAGGCAACTGTATGACATGATACGTCATCGGTTTTCCACCTACCTGATTCCATTTCAGAAGCTGTGCATCGACGAGTCTCTGGTCCTGTTCCGTGGTAGGCTGCACTTCCGACAGTATATCCCGTCAAAGAGACACCGCTTCGGCATCAAGCTCTTCGTCCTCTGCTACTGCAAGACGGGATATGTGCTCGACTTTATAGTCTACAGCGGCAAGGGTGGTGAGGTGGAGATTGACCCCCTCATTGGTTTTGGCGGCGCTGTGGTAAAGAGGATGATGGAGAGGTACTTCCATGACAACCACGTCCTCTATACCGACAATTATTACACATCGCCTATCCTCGCCAAGTACCTCCATGACCGCAAGACCGGAACTGTCGGCACAGTGAAGGGGAAGAGGAAGGGCATGCCAGCCTACCCAACCAAAACTAAGAAGACGGACATCTTCCATAAGAAGAGTGGCCCCATCCTCTCCATCCACTGGCATGACCAGCACAAGGTCAACCTCCTCACCACATGCCACAAAGCAGAGATGGTCCCCACAGGGAAGGTGGACCGAAAAACGAAGAACCCTATCACAAAAGCAGCTGCTGTTCTGAACTATAACCTGAACATGCGCCTTGTCGACAAGTCCGACATGCAGATGGGCTTCATAGACTGCCTGCGAACATCTTGCAGGTGGTACAAGAAGTTTGTCCTGCATACAGTAGATATGTCTGTCCTCAACGCGTACAATATCTACCGTTTGAGGAGTCCAGTCATCAAGTACAAGAGCCTGTGGACTTTCCAAAAGCAGCTGATACATGGGCTCCTGGTAAAACATGCGGGTACACCAGGGAGGCCACTACAAGGACCAGGCATGATGGACAGAATAGGGTGTGCCGAGTTTTTGAGAAACACCAGCTCGTCGCCCTTCCTTTCCAGGATCCTAACAGCCGAATAAGGATGCAGAAGAGGTGCTATGTGTGCACCCGCACAACTCGACGACCAAGCAAACCCACAAAAACCACTTGGCAATGCCTCGAGTGTCAGTTGGGACGGTGTGCTGGCACCTGCTTCAATGATTTCCACACTCTGGCAAACTATTGAAGTGTAAATGACAGTGATAGTGACACTCAATAATAATAATAATAATATAACTAAGTATAAGTGAAAGAGACACATAAGTAATAATAAGTGCCTTCAGAACAATATGAACAAGTGAAAGTGACACTAAAATATATATTCCTAACAATAAAGAAGTGAAAATTACACTATCAATTACCATAGTCCAGTATAAATAATCATAACTACTATAATAATGACTATAAAACTAAGTCTAAGTGAAAGAGACACACATAAGTAATAATAAGTGCCTTCAGAACAATATGAACAAGTGAAAGTGACACTAAAATATATATTCCTAACAATAAAGAAGTTAAAATGATGCTATCAATTACCATAGTCCAGTATAAATAATCATAACTACTATAATAATAACAATAAAACTAAGTATAAGTGACAGAGACACAAATTACTTCAGAAAAATATATTTATTGAGTGAAAATATCATAATAACAATAATATATGGCATAATAAACAATAAAACACTAAAAAATCGCTTGCCGCCATAATTCAAGGTAGAGCGACGAGTCAAAACGTTCATCGTAGCCTGGGCCGCGGTTGAGCGTTCGGACGCGGCGAGGTAAATACGCGGCAAAAGTTACCTCCACTTCCATCACCATAACTCCGGAACTACTTGAGCTAGAAAGCTTTACTCAACGCCATTCTACGCGGCAAGGTAAGGCGCCCATTTTGACATATGTTTGATTAATGTAGGTAGTATATTAAGCGAGATTAGCCTTAGTTTACTTTTGTTGTGTTTTCAGCCAGATCGCCTGGATACAGCCTCCGTCCTTAAGAAAGGCAGCCCGGGGAGGAAGGGTTAAAGGTATCCAAACTAATGGAGTGAAAGAAGGAGGCTCCAAAAAGATGAGCAATCCATTTTTAGTTTGCCGCTTAGACTAAGGTAAGGAAATGCCTCACAAGACCCTTTTCAATTAAAAGAGCACACCCAGCCCTCTTTCAAACTAAATATGTACGTTTTCGGTAAAACAAATGTTAGACCGTAGGCCGGATTCTCCAAATGTGCTGGCTTGCTTTCAATCGCGTAGACACAATTAAAACCTGAATAGGGTGAAGCGTAAAAAATACCCACCTCGCACCAGATAGGGTTTTGTGGTTGATGAGATAGACCTACCCGTATCCTGAATGGTATACCCAGATGCCATAGTCTCTAGCTCACTCATAAGAATTCGTGGATCCTTTATGTTTTTCTATATGTATTTAAAACAATCTGTATAGATTGTTGTATGGAACTTGTGTTTCAGAAAATAGTATGTATAGTTATGTAGTTGATGTATAGAACACAGAGTTTATCAATTTCGTTTCCAGAGACATACTACCATAATTAGATAGAAGTGAAGTCCACAAATATTTATGAGTGGGTTAGAGACTATGGTATCCGAGTGTATCACACAGCAAAAATCACTGTCACTAAATAAATCAAGAATGGTTTTATACTGAATGACATTTTATGATTGATTGTTGCATGGTGCGGTGACTTATGTGGTCAACTGTATGATGCTTGGTGTTGTGACTTACGTGGTCAACTGTATGATGCTTGGTGTGGTGACTTATGTGTTCAATTGTATGATACATGGTGCGGTGACTTATGTGGTCAACTGTATGATGCATGGTGTGGTGACTTATGTGGTCAACTGTATGATGCTTGGTGTGGTGACTTATGTGGTCAACTGTATGATGCTTGGTGTGGTGACCAACTGTATGATGCATGGTGCGGTGACTTATGTGGTCAACTGTGTGATGCATGGTGCGGTGACTTATGTGGTCAACTGTATGATGCTTGGTGTGGTGACTTATGTGGTCAACTGTATGATGCATGGTGTGGTGACTTATGTGGTCAACTGTATGATGCTTGGTGTGGTGACTTATGTGGTCAACTGTATGATGCATGGTGTGGTGACTTATGTGGTCAACTGTATGATGCTTGGTGTGGTGACTTATGTGGTCAACTGTATGATGCATGGTGTGGTGACTTATATGGTCAACTGTATGATGCTTGGTGTGGTGACTTATGTGGTCAACTGTATGATGTTTGGTGTGGTGACTTATGTGGTCAACTGTATGATGCATGGTGTGGTGACTTATGTGGTCAACTGTATGATGCTTGGTGTGGTGACTTATATGGTCAACTGTATGATGCATGGTGTGGTGACTTATGTGGTCAACTGTATGATGCTTGGTGTGGTGACTTATGTGGTCAACTGTATGATGCATGGTGTGGTGACTTATGTGGTCAACTGTATGATACATGGTGTGGTGACTTATGTGGTCAACTGTATGATGTTTGGTGTGGTGACTTATGTGGTCAACTGTATGATGTTTGGTGTGGTGACTTATGTGGTCAACTGTATGATGTTTGGTGTGGTGACTTATGTGGTCAACTGTATGATACATGGTGCGGTGACTTATGTGGTCAACTGTATGATGCTTGGTGTGGTGACTTATATGGTCAACTGTATGATGCATGGTGTGGTGACATGTGGTCAACTGTATGATACATGGTGTGGTGTCTTATGTGGTCAACTGTATGATGTTTGGTGTGGTGACTTATGTGGCTAACTGTATGATGTTTGGTGTGGTGACTTATGTGGTCAACTGTATGATGTTTGGTGTGGTGACTTATGTGGTCAACTGTATGATACATGGTGCGGTGACTTATGTGGTCAACTGTATGATACACGGTGCGGTGACTTATGTGGTCAATTGTATTATGCTTGGTGTGGTGACTTATGTGGTCAACTGTATGATGCTTGGTGTGGTGACTTATGTGGTCAACTGTATGATACACGGTGCGGTGACTTATGTGGTCAACTGTATTATGCTTGGTGTGGTGACTTATGTGGCTAATTGTATGCTGCTTGGTGTGGTGACTTATGTGGCCGACTGTACTGTGGTGCTGTTCCCTGTCGTATAACAACTCCTAGAAAGATTTGCGGACCTACTTTGACATTACTTAAATGAACACGGTAGATTAAGTGAAACTGATGCGTACTGTAGGTGTAATTCTCCGTATAGTTAATAATAAATACTTCATAAAACATACAGCAGAATCCGAAGCAATATACAAATTATATATGGTAACGATAATATCAAGCCAATTAACAAGAAAAACCTAGGGTGTTCATTAAATCTAACATAACTAAGAATGTATGGACTTTCGAACAAAAATCTTAATTATATTATTTCCACATAAATTAATTTTATTTAGTTTGCAATATCATCTATTATGTAAGGTTCCCTCTCATAATGATTAAGTTAGATTCGTTGTGGTAGCTATTATATCATTAGCAAAATAGCTTTTATTTTTATGATGAGCTTCTGAACCTTCTTGCATGATCCACGTTGCAGGGGATACTCCCCTGAATGATTCACGGTCACGCTTAAAGTTTTGCAGTTGTAAATCAGGCATCTTTAATTGTGTTATTAGTGCATACAGATGATGCACATTTATATTATAAAATGCAAAAAGACCAAATCCCGTCCCATGACTCCACTAAAGAGGTAGAATCTCGGGAGCTGGCAAGAGAAAGAAAAGTGGGATTTTAATGTCTTTTTGGCACTTGCAGTGTATGGGTGGAGACTTGGGCCTGGAGGCTAAACTATGCCATAATTTACAGTGAGGTGAGAACCATAACAAACCCATATATTAACAGCTTATACCTTCCCCACGACGTCATAACTTCCTCGTACTCGGGAAAATTAAACACTGTAAGTTATGATAACCAGATTTGACTTGACTTTGAGTATTAATGGTGCTCTAATTACGAGGTTAACATATAGGATACGACGATCAGCGGGAGATTTGGTGCCGTAAATGTTTTGAGTATCCTGGTCTTGGGTTATAGGGAGAAAAGTGTTGTGGAGTGAACATATTACATTATTATATAGTATGTCTGTCTGTCTCAACATGGATATTTGTTTTCTTCTATGTGAATGAGGGAGACAGAAGGCGTAATTGCCTGCAGCGAGTGCTTCCCCCAGTTTTGAAAGAGTGACTGGGCCGAAATCAAGGGACGTTCGAGCTGAAATGCCTGGACACACGGTGTTTGCAGCAATTCAAGTCATAAACAGAGGGACAGACTGATTCTGGGAGAGAGTTCCAGAGCTCAGCAGTTGAATCAAGGAGAGTCTGACAATAGCGTTTCACTCTTGGGTTGGACAGTTGCACAGAGTAGGGGTGGGATTGTGTTGCAAGGCGGGTACTACGTACCCTACGTAGAGGAGGTGGTATACACTGGGAAAGCTCCAAGGAACTCTGATTATTGTAGTAGAGATAGAATAGCGAGAGAGATGCAACATTGCGGCGAAGAGACAGAGATTGCAGAGAGTTGGTGAGTGGACGGGAGTTAATGATACAAAAGGCTTTTCTTTCTACTTTGTCTAGGAGTGCGGTGTGAGAGGATAGTCCCCACACATGTGAAGAATACTCAATACAAGGATGCATTATGCCCCTGTACAGAGCAAGAAGCTGTGCAGGGGTAAAGAACCCCTTGAGGTTGTTGAGCACAGCCAGCTTCTGGGAGGCTGCCTTAGCAAGACTGGTAATATGGTCCATCCAAGTGAGAGCAAAAGAAAAAGAGACACCGAGAATATTGAGAGAAGATGAAGGTTTGATTTTTGTATTGTTGAAAAATAAGGGATAGTCCTCTGAAGGTTCCTGACAGGTAGTAAGATGGATAAATTGGCTCTTGGAAGCACTAAATGCAACAAGGTTTTCTCCACCCCAATTGGAAATAGTAGCTAGATCAGAAGATAAGTGTTTCATGGCTTCATTACTTTGATGTTGAGGGACTGCTGGCTGGGGCGTTCTGGGAAACTAATTTAGCAGTGTAAGGTAGAGTCGTCTGCATATGAATGGATGGGACTGGATGTATAGTTGAGAAGATCATTTATGAAAATTAGAAAGAGAATAGGAGATAGGACAGAACCCTGAGGAACACCGGAGTTGATAGGATGAGGAAGTGAGCGATGGCCGTCGACAACCGCAGCTACGGAATGGCCGGAAAGGAAATTAGAGACAAAGGCACAGATGGAGGGATAGAAACTGAAGGAGGGTAGTTTAGAAATTAAGGAGTTTCGAACTCGGGCTACTATAGAATCGCATATATAGGCAACAGTTAGTTGAAAGCAATGCTTACCAAATCAATTATTCAAGTTGATAACATGCCATCGAAAACAAACCCTTCTTACTTTCATTGCATTCACAATTGAATCAACATATATTTATTCTTATGATGATATCAGTGAAGTTAAGGATGTGAGTTACCAATACTGAACTATTTGGCGATCTTCATTTCCATTAGTGTCGAATTTAGGTTTTATGTATCGCACAGTATCGGCGTCTGCCAATGGATAGATAGGTAGACTTAGTCGATGGATGCCAGAAATTAATGCATGCCAATAATGTCAGTGGGCTATAGCTTAAGCGACGATTCACAAGCTAAGGCCCAAAACTGTAACAGACCTTAACTTAACCCTCCCCATGTAGGGCGGAGGCATATATACGAGAGCGTGGTGTTAACGGGAGGGGCTGAGTTTAGTGCGCCATCGGGTAAAGTCATAATTCCGGCTCCTACAATATAATATTCCTTGACGTAGTGGCACCCGGGCCCTTACTCACCCACAGGGGGCCTTTGTTGTTGTTGATGTTGTTGTTGTTGGGAGGACGGGGACACGGTTTTACCAGTCCAGGGTACACGGTTATCAGGGGGAAGGATGACACGAATTATTACATAAACCCCTACTGTACCGGCGACGTCATTCTGTTTTGTTTTTAGCAACAAATAAAGTATTTCATGAAGCTTAGGAAGAATTTATGGTAGCTAAATGGATTACTTGAGATATTGTGTAGCCTTTTAAAGAATAGCCGTCCTTTCTAACCTGAATAATATCATCTAACAGTTGCCAGAATATAATGAAAAGGACGTCACCTGTACTGAATAGGTTAAACACAGGAAGCATATATTGACAGAAAAATAATATATGCACAAATATATTATCAGGGTCTGAAATTTACAGTGGATCGAATTAATGAATGTAAGTAGTTAAAATCTATAACGTCTATTTACACAGCGAATATAAAACAAACACTAAAGACAAAAAGCCATGATTCCGGCTTCTACAATATAATTGTTCTTGTCATACCTGTAATAGTACCTGGTCGTTACTCACAGACACATGGAACCTTGTTGTTGTTGTTGTTGTTGGGAGCACGGTGGCACATTTTTACACGGGGGGATGTCGCCTATTATCTCATTAAAGAGAAAGAATCCATCGACAAATACAGAAAAGGCTAGTGCGCATATTAATATTAATATATTAATTTTGAAGAATCTACAGTGTCGGAAATACTTGAATGAACATAATTGAGCACTATGTATTTCTCTCCGTATAACGAAGGCAGACGAAATAATATATAGTGCGAGTCATAATTCGCGTTCCGACAATATAATATTCCTTGATGTAGTAGCACCAGGGCCCTAACTCACTCCCTTTGTTGGTGTTGTTGTTTGTGTTGTTTTTTGGGAGCACGGTGCCACGGTTCTACCAGGCCAGCATACACCGTTATCTGGATGGATGACACGAATTATTACATTAAACACGAGAAGCATATATTGACAGAACAATAATATATACACTTGTCAGGGTTCTGGAATTTACAATGACCCAAATACCCGGTTGAAAGTATTTGGAATTGACGTACTTCTATTCACCTCACGAAGAGGAATTTTACACTAAGTACATAGTCATATTCGGGTTTCAACAATATAACATTTCTTGACGCAGTGACACACAGGTTCAAACTCACACACACAGAGCGTTTGTTGTTTTTGGTGGTGGTGTTGTTGTTGTTGTTGTTGTTTTTCCCCAAGCTGCCTGGCCGAACAGCCCCAAGGCCCCGAGCAAGGCCAAGGCCATAACCGAGCACCCCCACAGAACCCTCCCTGCCGACCACAATAAAGCCGGGGTGACCGAAGCCACTCCATGGCGGGGAGCTGAGGAGGGTGCGGAAACGCCCGGGAAACCAAAGCCCCACCCAGGGCCCTGTGCCCCTCAGCAATTATGAAGAGAAAGTTGAGGGGCAAAGGAAAGATGTGACGCTTTGGCTTCCAATCTTGGTAGATTAGGAGGTCAATCCACGCAAGAGACGCGTGGTGTTATCGGTGGTGGTGGTGTTATTGGGAACACGGTAACACGGCTTTACCAAACGAGGATGCACAGTTACTTGAGGGTATGACGCGTATTACCAGAGTAAAAAGATGGAAGCAAAACATTTAACTGACGGCCATATATTGTACACACTTATCTGATATCGAATTTACAGTGGTCGAAATACCTGAATAATAATATTTTCAACATACCTACACTCATTGACACAATTCCTTGCCCGGTACAAAACCTTAGACGGTAAAACGAACATTTACTATGTATTTATTAGGGAAAACAATAATAAGAAGATTAGATTTAATTCGTGATATCGTCGAAAATTTAAGGCCACGATTGAAAAGGAATAACATAAACCTTTTATAGTTGAGGGCTTATCATAATCAAGTTGGTGTCACAGAACTTCCAATTCTGGCTGGACGTCGATACATCCTCACAATGAAAGAGAGTAAATAGTAAAGACAACTATTTTCTGAAAAACAAATACGAACAAAAGCAGACATACGTGCATACATAAACACACAGCCACCCATCAGCTCACACATTCACACCTACACCTACTAGATTGGGGAAATTGTAGACACTAATCTAGCAGAGCAATACCCAGGGAAGGCCTCATGGGCATGTGATAAGGAGTTGCTGGAACTCTTGTTTAATGTGTCTGACTTCCCTCATTGTTTCTGTTTGTGTCTCATCTTCACAGAGAGTAAACCAGATAACTCTCACAAACATCTCATCCTCCTATATAGTTTACTACACTAAATAGGCACACCACTCTTCTTTCCAATACTGTACATGTAAAGATATATATTATGGCTCTCTCACACTTTCAGGTTTGAGGGAGACACTTGTTACAGGCAGCTTTGTCTTTTGTCTCATTCTTTCACAATGACCAAAAAAACATGCACATCACTACCACCACCGTCATTAATAATAACTACAATAATGTCTATCTATCTATTCTAGCTATATGCTCAGGCCCAATCCCCATTTTGGGGGTAGCCGACTCAAGACAGAGCAAGAACAGGGAAAACGCAAAAACAACATGAAACAACAAATAAACACAGATAAAATACACAAACTCACACACATCCAGGTCACCCAGGAGAAGACCCAGAGACCAGGGTCACCAAGGGCGCTCCAGCACTCCCCCGGCTCCCGACCACCCGGAGAGGTTCCGATCTCGGCAGGCAGACATGCAGCGGAGCCAAAGCCACAAGCCCTCCCACCACACTTCCAGGCGCACCCTTCATAATAATCGTCTCCCCGGGCTAGGCGCCTGATGGACTATTATCTAGTCCAACTTGCGCCCGACCCCTTACTCCAAATGACCACGTGTTCACTCAACTATTCACAAGCATTCTCCATTCACTCCTGTCCACCACCACTTCCCCTGCCTGATCTACTGTATAGTCATTCCTCTATCATCCAAAGCCTTTCTTACACAGTCTCTCCATCTCAATGGGGATCTTCCTGCCCTTCTATCTCCCCTTGTACCTGACTCACATATTCTCTTTGTAAGCCTTTCATCTCCCATTCGTTCAACATGACCATACCAGCTCAGCACCCTTCTGTCCACTCTGGCTGACAAATGTTCCTGCTGCCCCACTCTCCTACGTATCTCTTCATTCCTCAATCTGTCTCTACGAGTAACTCCACACATACTCCTCAAGCAGCTCATCTCCATCACATCCAGCCCTCTTTTCTCCTTTTTCTTCAGAGCCCATGTCTCAGTCCCATACATCACTGTTGGCACAACAATTCCTTGATACAGTGCACTTTTTACTTTCACTCCGAGATTTCTCGTCTTCCACATACTTCCCATTGCTCCGAAAACCTTCCTTCCTTCACACACTCTCTGTTTTACCTCCACTTCCATACCTCCACTCCTGCTTATCGTTCCTCCTAGATATTTAAAACACTCTACTTGTTCCAATATTTCCCCATCCAGCCTCACATCTAGATTCACCCTATGCTCTCCCCTATTACACACCATTACTTTACTTTTATTGACGTTCACCTTCAGTTTCCTCCTTCCACAAACCACACCAAACTCTTTGACTACCCGCTGCAGTTTCTCATCAGAATCCGCCACCAATGCTGTGTCATCAGCGAACAGCAACTGATTCAACTCCCAATCTCTACCATTCTTTCCTACTAAACCCAATCCTCTTCCCATAGTTCTCCTTTTCACCTCCCTCACCACACCATCCATAAACATATTAAACAGCCATGGTGACATTACACAACCCTGTCGCAAACCTACCTATCGTGGATTCACGATAGTCAGTGGTATAACCTACATATTCTATGTATCATACCCTAGATACAGTTTGTACAGTATGTAAGCTTAATAAGTTAGATAAGGCCTATTATACGAAAGTATAGTATTTAAGTGTCTATTGGAATGCATATATGATTTATCATATAAACCATGCTGTAATAATATGTAAGCGGTGCGATATTTACCGCTAGATATCTGCTACTAACTTAGCAGTAGTCGCTAGATTCGTAGTGTGACGTTAACCACTCCGTTAGAACCGCATGGCTTGTCCTACAGTGACTCGCTAGGATCGCCAGGGCAGTGGATGTGGCTACAGTTTATGTATTATTGTGTGCTTTATTTCATATGAAAGCTTGTGTCATGGGCAGTCCAGAAATGCTCTTTGTTTTCACCCATGTCAAGGCTTTATATAGTTAATTGTAAAGTATATGTTTTATCATTAACTAGTAATGATGGGATCTGGGAGAGAGAGAGAGAGAGTAGAACAGAGTGAGAGGGGGGCGCGCAGTGTTTTTGCCCCGCTCGATGACGTCACGGCTGGCTGCCTCGTGGGGGTTGGTTGAGGGAGGTCCTTACCATGTTGCTAGCTTCTTTGCTAGTGGCTAGAGGACTTGTTACCGCTTTACTTTGTGCGGTGAAAACTAGTCCCGGTATATATACAGGTTCCTCGCCACTCTCTCCCTCAGATCTGGTTTCTAGAACGCACCTCTCTTATCCCTTGATACCTGTTCTCCGCTCTGCACCTGAGAATCTTTTCCTCTGCCTACCTCTCTCTTTTTCCATATCTTTCACCACCTTTTATTAATACCATATCCCCTCTGGTTAACTCTGCAAAATCAGCTTAATGCTGGCCAGTTGTATTGTGTGTTAAGGTCTGATATAACCTATGTATGTTTAGTTGTTAAGATAAGTTGATCACGAAGCATTGGTTGGCATTCATATTGTTTAGTACCGCTTCCTATAATTATTAGTGTTCTGCTGGATTAGATAATGCTAGACTAGGGGTCTGATATTATAAGATATTGTTTCCTATGAGTGCTGGCTTTAGGTAAAAGCTGCACGACATACCTGAGAACTGGAGTTGATTGAGTAAATTCTAGTCTGTGTGCCATTGAGAGTAGAGCATGCACGAATGAGGGCTTTTTGCCTATACCATTCTGCACTGTTCTAAGCTCGTTGTTTGTCTTTGAGGTACGCCAGGAGAACGCTTAATACTTCGGTATTAAGGTTTCTCAAGAGAGCTACCCTTCCCTATAACGTAATATTTGACGCACAGACTTGAGATTTGCACTAGGCTATGCGGCATGCCATGCGCACCAGTATCTTGTATCATTGACTCTAGCTAGACTTTATCAGTCACAGTAGACATTAAGTATATTAACCTAATTACTCTTTTTATGCATACCCATTTATGATTACACAAGCATTTCGCAGCCTAGTTTGATGTATGGAGACACAAACGACTTAGGCTCTTTTTGTTGATAGGAATACTGCATTGTCGTGGCGATTATTATTGTTGTAGCGTTTAGGATATTCTTGGCCCCGACTGCATTATATATTCTGCCTTTTTGTGTGCATAGCCTGCATGAGCATAGTTCCGCTGCCTGCCTTTTTGGGTTCCATTTCCGATACGAGCCTCTTTATAGCATCTAACATTTAAAGAAGATTCCTTGTTAGTGTTGAAGGACTTTAGTGCACTTTCTTTCATGCAGGAGTGCCTGACATTTATTGATTAAAGTAACGTAAGCTGTAACTTCTCTTACCACCTTACTTTACATCGTAAGACGATGACGTCTTGGATTGTGGCGCACCACGTCAGAGCACTTTTATACTTCATCCAAGCAACACCTCCACTCTTTAGTTCGCCGCGATCCTGGTTCCGGTTTCATCTAGCTCTCATCATAAACTTAAACTCAACTACATCCTACAGACAGACCGACTGACAGCTAAGCCTTATTATCATGATTTAACTTTCTTCAACCTTAGTTATTCATTTTTATTAGTTCAGGTGCATCCATGTGGTCACCTTAGTGTAAACATCCAATGGTGTTCGTATAACAGCCATTTGCCTACCATCTATCAGCACCTCCATCAGCATTTCCACCTTGCCTGACTGTAATATACTATGGTGATTTAATAAGTGAGTTACACTCCCGGCATTATTTATTTACATTATATGAGCGGACCTTTTCAGTCTTAGGTAGCCTAGAGTAAACTTATCTTCCTTAAATCTGCCATATTGGTGCCCAGACCTCGGGACTTTGACCCACAGTTAAATTTCCTAAGTTAGGTATTATGAACAAGGGCTATATTGATGGAGGTTGTGGATCAAAGGATCCTAGTAGGGGTAGGTCTCGGCTATCACCATCATACCCTATATTTGTTTCCCTAATTTCATTATTATTTACTATTTAATTTGACTCATGACTGACCTACCATCTCATATTTCCTTCATTGTTTACTCATATCCCAATCTCTCATGGTACTGTATTGTGTAAGGTAAGCGGTTTATATAGTCATTTCTACCTCTTTACTAAAATTACATTAATCTATGAAGGGTAGGCTAATGTGAAACAATATTGCGTATGAGGACTAAAATGTAATTTCATATGACAATTAACAAAGGGGTAGGCCTATATTTCACGATCGAGACTTATTATAGAGGTCCGTATTGGCTGACGAAGGGTTAGGCTAATTCGTTGAATAATTTAATGGCTAGTAAACCAGAAGATAAAAAAACATAATTATGTCTATCACAGTCTTGAAAAACCAGAGAGGGGGTTTGAGGGGTCTCATCACTAGGCTAACGTCCGATTTGGAAGACTTTGTAGCTAGTGCAACTCCTTCACAGCTAGAGGCTAAGTTGGAATACCTACAATCTACCTATGATCGGATAGCTACCCTGAATGAAAGTATAGTATCAGGTTTCGAGGAAGAGTCAGATATTCAGGCGGAGTACGAGCAGCGCGCTGTCCATGATATCGCCCATTTAGAGGCAATACATTTACTGCGAAGGGCGGTGAAGAAGGTAGAGATAACCTCGACTAGCAGCGCTGCCAGGCAGACAGACCCCCGTCGTGAAGTCAACTTGCCCAAATTAAATTTACCGAAGTTCAGGGGAAACTTGACAGAGTGGTTAGCATTTTGGGACGTCTTTAAATCCACAGTGCATGATTCAAAACTTGACGATGTACGAAAGTTCCATTATCTGAAAGGCCAACTCGAGGATGAAGCTTTACATTTGGTAGAAGGTTTTTCCATTGTAGGGGAAAATTATGATAGTGTTGTGAGGTTATTACGGGCGACATATGGAGACACTGACCAGCTCAAAGTAGCCCACGTGAACGCCTAAGTACAGGGTTGATGAACTGACAAAGTTCAGGGCAGATATGGAGTGTCATACAAGATCATTAGATGCGTTGGGGGTAACCTCACAAGAAATGCTGGTCAAAATTTTAAGACAGAAATTACCTCTAGCTATTCTAGATAAGGTTCGTACCTTTAACTTGGAGGAGTTCAAAGAGGAATTTAGCAAGGAGATTAGCAACATACAATTGAACAATGGTAGGACGGTGGGAGGGTCAGAAGGGACAACAGCAAGGGACTCAATTAATATGATGTTAGGTTCTAAAGGGAAGGTTGAAGAAACACGAAAGAAACCACAAATGTCATGTAGGCTATGCAACAATCCCAAGCATAAATGGCTAAGCTGTACCAAATATCAAACCAATGAAGCCAAATGAGCTCAAGCAAGGAGGATAAAATCGTGCAAGGGTTGTCTGAGTAAGGACCATGGTATGCAGGGTAAATGTACTGCTTCCTATTTGAGGCCCTGTCGCAACTGTGAGGGTCATCACTTTGACAAGTTATGCCCCACAGGTAGTCCAGTCAGGGAGGAAAAAGTAGGGGGTACTGCAACATTAATGCTAGGCAGTAGGAAGGACACCACCATTTTACCCACAATCAAGATACCCATAGAGGGTTATGGCAGGACACAAGTCTGTCGGCTACTCCTAGACCAGGGCTCACAACGATCCTTTATAAAGAGATCGGTGCTGGACGGTCTAAAACACCGTGTAGTAGGTAGTGAGACCCTTAGGTTGCAAGGTTTTACAGGAGTGACCGACAGTAGAGAATACGAAGTTGTTGAAGTTGCTTACATCTACCGTAAGAAGAACACTTCTTCCAGTGTGTAGTGGTAGATGAACTCCCAGACTATCAATCTGTAGGAATTAACAAAGTAGAGCATGAACTTCGTAGGAAAGGTATTTACCTGTCTGACCCCGTAGGTGACTTGAAGGAGGTGCACATACTGTTAGGAGCAGATTATTATTATGATGTAGTACACACAGGTTTTAAAAGAGAGAGTGGAGTGATCTTGATTCCCACTAAGTTTGACTACTGCATGAGCGGTACAGTCCAAACTACCCAGTCAAATGTTCTGGTTGACACGGTATCCGTGTTGAGGATGAGCACGACCGCGGCAGAAGAGTTCACCAAAGATGATACTCACATTGAGGACCCAAAGTTAGCTGCCGAGTTCAATCTAGAAAGACTGTGGAAACTAGACCACATGGGAATTCAACCTGTGGAGAAAGACCAGGAATCAAGTTTTGCGATCGAGAAGGTCTCGGAATCTGTGAGTTACTTGACCACGGAAAAGCAATATGAAGTTTGTCTACCCTGGAAACATGATAATATCAGTTTACCCACTAATTATGGTTTAGCGTTGGGTAGGTTACGCGCCTTGCAGCGTAAACTAACCCAAGAACCTAGCACCTCCAGGGCTTATGACGAGGTTTTTAATATTATCTCTGTGTTATTATTCTGTGTTACTTCGGGATGGTTTCATTATAGATGTGGTAGCTTCTGATAAACAAGAATATGCCAGAATCTTGGGGATGATATGGCAACCAGGGAAAGACATACTGATGTACCGGAACAAAGATTACACTGAACAGGCAGGGACGCACACAAAACGTAGTCTGTTGAGTAAGGTCGCGCTATTTTTTGATCCATTAGGTTTAGCATTACCTGTTACCATCAGAGCTAGGATTCTAATACAAGAAATATGGAGACGCAACGTAGGGTGGGACGAAAATTTACCCGATGATCTTAGTGAACAGGGTAGGTCCTTACTAGAAGATTATAACACCCTATGTACATTAGAGTTACCGCGCCAGGTGGCTGCATTTGGACCCATGTCTTTACATGCATTCTGTGATGCGAGTGCCACAGTGTATGGAGTAGCTATTTATTGTGTTACCTCGTTTGGGATTAAATTACTCACGGCCCGGGCTAAGGTTGCACCGGTAAAGGGGGTCACGATTCCCAAATTGGAACTAACTGCCATGCTGCTATTGGGACGTTTGGTTAATCATGTACGCATTTCATACGATAAGGAACTGCAACTAAGAGCGGTACATGTATGGTGCGATAGCCAAATTGCACTAAGCTGGGTGCATAGTCAAAGAACATTGCCTGTCTATGTGCGCAATAGGGTGGATGAAATACGATCCCTACTACCAAACGCCTTCTATCATTATGTACCAACCAAAGACAACCCCAGTGACCTAATAAGTAGGGGAGTAACGGCGTCCAAACTGATTAAGTCCGACCTGTGGTGGCAAGGCCCAAAATGTCTGCTCCACGAAGGGGATTGGGCTATATGGAATGCCGAGGTTGAGTTAGCTTTGCCATTAGAAACGGTGACAGCTGTCATTCAACCAACATCAACACCGAATCCTATGTTAGAGTGGGTAAGGATCGGTGGTTACAATAAATTAGTCAGGGTCGTAGCTTGGGTGTTGCGTTATATCACCAACATAAAGGCGAGGCTACAAGGACGACTCTGCAATCTGGGTGAAAGCTTAAATGCAGTAGAAATAAAAGCAGCTGAGGTAACACTAATTAGATGGATTCAAAGGGAATCCTTCAGTCAGGAAATAGAATCCATAAGAAGTTCTGGTAAGATTAAAATGCCTAACATTGTGCGTCAACTAAGGCTACACCTGAAGAATGACTTAATTAGATGTGAGGGACGTCTAAAGTGGTCAGGTGTAGACGACTGTGCCAACAATCCTATCCTGATGCCTGCAACACACCATGTCACCGATCTACTGGTACAACGCACACACGAGGAAGTAATGCACTACGGGGTCCACCACGTTATTTCTAAATTGCGTCTCAACTGGTGGATACCCAGAGTTCGGCAGGTAGTTCGACGAGTAGTCAAAAGATGTGTGGTGTGCCGTAGACTAAAAGGAAGACCATTTACACTACAATCGCGCAGTCATTGATTCTGATGCATTTTGAATCCTCGAACTGAGTAAACAAATCTCCGAATTGCAAATCTCTGATAAAGCAATGATAATCAGATTCAGTTCAGCCCAAGACAGATTTGAGAGTGTATGCTTCAGCATCAATGACTGCGTCTGTAACAATAGATCTATACCAATATTTAAATGACCCGTACAAACATGTGATTTCTCACCCATACAGGAGTGCCACACCCGCCGCCTACGCCCGTACCGACCCCCAGCCACTGCCGCGGGTGCCCCTACTTCCTCAACACCAAAACCCACGTCGTCACAGCAGTGGGCAACCCCGTCAACTTCACCTGCGGCGTCCGCAACCTGGGGGACCGACAGGTGAGGTAGGGGGAGGGGGGAAGTGGGAGTGGGTTGGGGAAGGGAGACTGAACGATGTGGGTGTGGGCTGGGTTGGGGAGAATGTAGGAGGGGAGTGGTGGGGGCGGGCTTTCAAAGGGGGAGTTGGGGGAGGAATGGGAGGTGCGAAGGTGAAAGTGGGGCGGGATGGAGTGTGGAGTGGGGTGTGATGTAAGAGGCCAAGGTGTAAGTGAGTGGTGGGATGGGAGTGGCGAAGTGGGAGTGAGTGTTAAATGGAACGCTCGAATAATAGAAGGGGTATTAGGATGGGATAGAGACTGGGAACGGCGTGTGAGTTGAAAGTAGGGAGGATGGTGTCGGTGAGGGAGAGTGGGGAGGTTGGGGTGTCGGAGGGTAGGGAAAGGGAGTGTTGTAGGGAGATATTGATTAAACATGGGGATGAGGAAAGGTAGAATGGGGAGGGAGGAGTAGATAATAGAGTAGGTGAGATGGGCTTTCGGGTTGGCAAGATTGTTTTGGAATACTACTAAAAATAAAAGCATGTTTTTTCTAATGTCCAAAACAACAGTTATAAACGCCAGCGGATTCAACAACGCTCGTATTACATTTCGTAAGAGGCAATTACTAGAGAAAGGAAAAAATATAGACAAACAAAAATGACGTGCTATTCAAAGATCCTAAAATGTATAGCGCTCATTTACATTCAACGCCACGATTGCATAGTCTACTGGGAAACAAAAAAGTAAAATTGGATGAGGGAATGGGACATTATGGTGGGGAAACGAAAGGAGTATATATATGAGGAGAATAGTAGCTAGGCTTTGTCACGGGTAAAGAGGAAAGGGGGAGGGTGGAGTAGTGAAATGGAAGCCGGTGTTCTATATTATTCGTTGTCAATTAAGGGGAGGTCTCCACTTGAGGGATTTTTTTCTTGACCCCTTTCTCCTTCATGTTTAGCCCCATTGCTGTTGATATTATAAAACGTTTGTCCCATTAGTTTAGCGATTTTAAGAACTTTCACCCCATATTAAGACCTTTCGTGCAATTCAGGTGTCTATTTTATCCTGGCGAGCGATAGCGAGCCTGTAAATTAAGAGGAATCGGCCTTCGGCCGGGACATTTTTCTACCGAAAAATGTACAAATTTATCTTGTAAGGAGGTCAAGGGGGAGTAATTTTAAGCTTGTTGGAGGTCTAGGGAACAAACTAAATACCTCCCCTTAACCCTTTGAAGATCCTGACGCGTTAATACAGATTATTCTGGCTATCATTAGACAATTTTACACCGCTTAGGACGGATCTGTTGGAATTATATTAGTAATGATTGTCTCATTAACCCTCTGCCTTGCACAGCCCCCTTCTAATTTGGATAACATTGTCTAATAATAGTCAGAGTACAGAAAACTAAATCGGCATCGTATCTTCTAAGGTTTAATTTTGATACATACGGAATATGTTGCAAGCTATTTCTGGTTGAGCTCACACTTCTTATTAACTATTTATCAGATGTTTGTATTTCGGAGTTTCCTTTAAGATGTCCGAGACTTCAAAATTTGTCAGAATTATTGAACGCGACTGTATATTCCCTTATTCTACTAGCCAAATAATTCAATATAAGAGCCGTACTATTGTACGTGGCAAGATAGCAAAACTAAGAAGAGTTGGAGTATTTTCATATTTTAGACTATGTTTAAAAGAAAAACAAAATAATAATAAATATATAAATACAATAAAATAACGTGAAATAACATTCATAGAGAGGGCGGGAGTGAGAGTGTTCCAATAGGATGGTGAACACAGAAATAAGTCAAACAAGTATAATAAACTCAATAAAATAACTTAGAACTTTTGTTAGCACTTTTTTTCTTGTTAATCAACTTGACATCCTAGATTACACGGGTTTAAAAGCCGCTGTCACACAATTTATTTTTCCGGCCATTTTTGATGAGCAAGTTGTATCTCCGCAATATGTCGGTGCTCATTCACATTGGTATCGGCAACTAGACTGAAGGTAGTGCATGTTAGGTGACTGAATTCTGATATCACTTGAAATTTGAAGCTGGCAAAGTACAATGTATGAACAAAACAGAAAAAACCCTTGGAGGACACCTTGTTTAGAGTTATTTTATTTGTTATTTTTTTTTGTATCACCATTTGTGGACAAATTACTGGTACCGGGGGGCTACGTACAGTACATGATTAACCCTTTAAGCACGATGACACCGTTTTGCCTTGTACTCTGGCTAAAATTAGACAATTTTATACAGATTAAGAAAGATTTCTGTTATTCCGAGTGTTTGTTTAGATTGAATATATACCTTTCAGTCCTAGAGGTAGATTACAAGTTAAAGAAAATTGTCATATCGTAACCAGAATATAAGATGAAAAATACATACTTGCGATGAAGTCATTAAAACTCGAGCCTACCTCCACCTATTGAACTTTGGCTGTCTCTCTAGGAAAGAAAAGTATCCATATCGCACATGAATATAGTCGTTATATTCTAGTTCTATTCAGTTTAGTTAGCATTATTTCCTTGTATATCAACCCCTGTCCAGGGAGCATAATTCTATATTTGTTAGTGTTTTCAACTCCCTATAATTGTGAAACAAAGGCTATGGGAAAAATGAGAAGTCTAAGCAAAACCTCACATTTTGGACTGTAAGTAGACACCAAACCTATGTGCCTAGCTGCTCTATGGCCTACACAAAACTCCATGAAGTGACGTGTTTATGCAATACAGGCAAAGGTCGAGTAACGAGTGATTTTCACGTTTATTCGAGTTTTCCACTCACTATAACTATGTGGAACGAAGGGTTACAGGGAAAATGAAAGATGTAAACAAGAGCTTTTATGCTGTGCTGTAAGTAGACGTCAACTAGATGCTCCCAGCTGCTATGTAGCCTTCACAGTGACTACATGAAGTGACAGTGTTTATGGATTTGGGTCAAACTTTCAGTGCTTGGACAGACATGCACTCACTTGCATGGCTTGTAGAGTACTGAGCTCACCCGGCTGGGCTAGCCTGGTGACATATTGTGACTTTCGTGTTATCACGCTACCACTAGGTCACCCCAGGAGTGTTATCCTGATTCATGTATCACAAAACGTACATATGTGTCCCGAATACCTTGGGTTAAGAGAAGAATTTTATGATAAAATTGAGAAGATGAACTATAACTTTTTAGCGTGGCTGAGTTGGATAGCCTAAACCATGCAGGTATATTTGTATATAAGTTTTAAAATTCCTCAGCAGTACTCATAACATGGAGGATGAAAGTCATGTGGGCTTTTAACCCCCACAAGTCGGGGGCATATAAATATTTTGTAATCCCTTACCCAATTGCCTGCGGGAGATGTTCCGGAATGTCATGGCACTTTACAGCAATTTACAGGATTATAAAGCCTATTAAATCCAGTAGAATCAAGTGCGAGGGAGCGGGAGCACAACAGACCGCACGTCCTTCCTCCAGCCAGTCGGCCGCGGCACTGAGGAATCTAAGTCATGCTCTCGTGAGATATACAGCACTGCTAAATGCAAATGTAGCGAGACAGTGATAATTGTTCATTTTAGCGAATGTCTGTGGTAGCGCTGTGGGTGAAGCCTGAGAGCTACGAAGCTCGTTTTGGTGTCATGTTGAAGCTATTTTCTTCAATTTTAAGGCTAAATACATTTAATTTCATTCAGACACTTGCCTAATCAATCAGGAGTGCCTGATTGAGCTCTAATATGGCGGAAAAAGGCGGAAATTTGCCCGCAGCAAAATTGTTAAGCGATCATTTTCACTACTTTACACCTTTTTCAAATCGATCCAGCTCCATTAAGATGGGGTTAAGGAAAGGAAAATACACGTGGGACAAATTACCTATTCTGAACTGTGCGGAGATACTAAGATCTCGCTTCCTGCCTGCCTGGTGGCCTCAGCAGTGATGACAGAAAATGAGTAATTTGTGCACGCCCAATGCAAAGCGTCTTAGGACGTTGCCCGGGTTGTCCGCCCTTTAGGGGTTAAGTAGCCAGAACTGCTTTTTCTTTATTGTAGATAACATTAACACTAAACTAATACTGATAAAATATATATACTATATACTTCTTCTACTAGCCTATTAATACTACTACTACTACTAATAATAATAATAATAATTATTATTATTATAATATTAATGATAATAATAACAATAATAACAATAATTAACAATAATAATTATAACAATAATAATAATAATAATAATAACAATAAATAGTAATATTAAACAAGCTAACATTATTGATCTCATAAGCTAAGTTCTCCGAATCAGTCGATTCAGTAGCACTCACATTACGTACGATATTACTATTCAACAATCGTAAAGTTATAATCTGCATTCACAATAAATTCGAGAGAGAGAGAGAGAGAGAGAGAGAGAGAGAGAGAGAGAGAGAGAGAGAGAGAGAGAGAGCCTTGAAAGATATGGTATGGGAATGATGGTGTACCTTGGGGAACAGGAAAGGACTAGGGCGTGGAAAAGGTGGAATGGTTGAGAATATACAGTACAGTATAATATATTGGGTTGGGTGAAGGCAGGGGATTTGGGGACGGAAGTGAGAAGGGATTTTTGAAGATACTAAGTTACTGTTTCCACCAACACATACGCTCTCTCTCTCTCTCTGTCTGTCTGTCTCTCTCTCTCTTCGTTCCGTTAGTTTGGCGATTTTGAGAGCTTTCGCCTCATTTTTTGTTGTCAATATTAAGACCTTTCGTTCCCTTTACGAGTCGTTTTTTTCATGGCGAGTGATAGCAAGCCTCTAATTTTAGAAGGAATCGGCCTTCGGCCGGGATAATATTCTAACGAAAAATGTACAAATTTATCTTGAAAGGGGGTTTAGGTTTTTTTTTTCTAAGCTTGATGGAGGTCTAGCGAGGAAACTAAAAATTAATGAATAAATAAAATATATAGACCAAAAATTAAGCACTACCACTACCCCCTTAAATCATCGTTCCCAGCGAGAGTATAACACGGATATATGGGGAGTCACGAAATAGATTAAGTCAGTATATATGGAAACATACGAACAACATTTACCAGCCTCCTCACCACATCCAAGCAGAAGGAAATTGAGATAGATTGAGGCAGTGGGAGAATATATGCTCGTTCAATCATCACTTCTGGCAGCAAGCAATTTGGGGAAGTAGTCCAAATGGGTGCGAAGAGATTATGACTTACCTAGGCTGTCTCTTTAATGCTTTCATTGTTTTGCCTCGTTGCTTCGACTACTTCACACACACACACATGCACTCTCTCTCTCTCTCTCTTGCTTCAAAGTCAGAGTTTTTTTATAATTCTATTCTATTACTTATTTTGCTTGGTTTGTGTTGAAGATAATTAGGGTAGCCTATCTATGCAGTAGGGTGTACACATATCATAGTAAGCCAAACACATAAATGCGCCACCGTATGTACCGGTACCACATCAGGAGGGTATGAAACACACCACACCATCAAACTACAGACGGCACATAATTATGTCATCCCCTTGAGGATTATGACGCCTTTTAGCAGTTCATTCTGGCTACCATTAGACGGTTGTATTCAGCTTAGGAAGGGTATGTGGGAGTCAGAGGCATAATCGAGTTGCTTTTGACCCCTTAGATTCATAGAGGTCCTTCCTAAACTGCATGAAATCGTCTAATGATAAAATAAGTTGCTAAACCGCGTCAAAATCCTCAAGTGTTGTTTACACTACAGTTGCTGCATCGTACATCACCCTATAGTTGGTTATATTTCAGCAGAAGGTTAACTGTATCCCTTAGTAGCTGGTTATTCAATACTTAATGGGACAACTATGATAACAATATGTCTCTGCATTATACTATTGCCAGGATTTCATAACTAACAACATATTCTGCGAGAAAATATTCATATTAAAGTGTATTCAAGCACACCTGGCAGAAATTGGTAAATCTGCCTTTCTACACATTTGCATAGCCACTATCAAATAAAGGCGGAGTCACACGAACAGTTTTGAAATGCAGTATAGGAACTAGAGAAAAGCAGCGTTTACATTTTCTGCCAGGTTAGCTGGAATACACTGGGTCAGTAAAGATAATGAAAAAATGGCAGGTTTCCATCAGCTGAAAACACAAATTACATACCAGAATAGAATGCACTACATCACATAAAACTACATACTGCAACATGCTCTTAACCCTTAACTGGCGGCGCGCAACATATGTCGAGTGAAATAAATTTGGACTAAGTGGCGGTGCACGACAGCTGTCGAGCACCATTTTCAGCACGTAATGTTGCTGAGAGAGAGAGCTGAGCGGTGGGACGAGCGTAGTAACCTTATGACCGCTCCCCACGACCACTGTGGACGTACTGAACTGTATACCACCTTCCTCCCCCCTTTCTCACTCGCTACACAGGGAATTATGTAAGGAAATTACCTTATTTTAGGGTTTTTGCAACTCGTGTTGCACGATCGTTGCAAGAGAACCAGTGGTCGTACAAGGATGATTCGGGTGTCACTGGAAAGCTCTGTTTACGCTCTTTCAGGGATAGATACGTGTTTTACGCTCTGGGTCTTATTTAGGCATGCAAATGAGCACGGAAACAACCCTATTTAGGGTTAAAAAAAAACGGGCGGTACAGTCAAATAGACCGCCTAGCCCGCTCTTAAGGTGTTAATAATATAACATTATCTGCAACGCCCAACTTATTTCTCTATACAATACAGTGAAGTAGCTACACATCACACTTCACCACAGAGCACACTGTATTGCATTGTATCACACTACAGTAGCAACAGGAATGCGTAGTACTATTTACATCATATCTTTCTATCACATTCCACTCAAGTTATAGGCCACAACACCACTTATTATATAGTAATTGAAATCCCATTAGCTTACGAAACACACAGCATATAATCATCCTACACCACAAACAGTGTGGTAGCTGCATCTCATGTTACGACAAACCCCACATCACACCTCACAAAGCAGTGTATTGCATTACATTACGTTACGGTACACTAGCTACGTCACACAACACGTCACATTACAATACCATGTCCAAGTATACCTCATACTACATTTCAACATGAACTACAGTAACTACAACGTACATAACTTTACAGGACGTTAAGCATGCCAGTATACAAGTACCGTACTTGAATCAATACAAGTACCGTACTTGAATCAATACTTCTCATACTATAGTATTTAACCCCAATAGTACCGGTAACATCACGATCCTTATATTCTGGCAATTATGGCACGATTTCATTCAGCTTAGAAAGGACTTCTACCTGTTAACATGTTACAGATAATCTCAAGTAATCCTTTTAGCTATCCTATCTCGTTCCTAAGCTTCATAAAATCGTCTTAATATAGCTGAAATTGAACAAAAAAGACGTCACCGGCACTGAAAGGGTTGGGAGTCATAGCAGCCGACAAATTAGATTGATACACCGTGATGAGGATGGGCCTTGATTTTAGTGGACAACATTTCCCATAAGAGGAGAGGGTTTATTTTTTGGTCTTTGTATTCATATATTTATTTATTTTTTAGTTTCTTCGCTGGACCTGCATCAATTTTAATTTTGTATATTTTTCGATAGAAAAATTTCCCGGCCAAAGGCTGGTTCCTCCTAAAATTACAGGCTCGCTATTGCTCGCCAATAAAAAAACGACACGTAAATACCACGATAGGTCCTGATATTGACAACAACAACAAAATAGGGTGAAATGTCTTAACATCGTCAAACCAATGAAACGAACGTCTTAAATCTTAAAACTAATGGGGATAAACATGAGGGGGGAGGGGAGCAAGGACAAAATAAAAACGTTTCCCCTTTATACAAGCTATATCAGTGACTTGATAAAGCTTCTATTGAGCGTAATTGTGTCCACCACACTAAAGGTTTATTCTCACCACGGCGTATCAGTCTCAGCTACAATATAAAAGCCATAATATATATAACACTACATTAGAACAGCACACGAAATACCACTCATCAACACACACTAAAGTAACTCCAACATTCTTTACAACCAACACAACACATCCATTCACCCTGCCTTCATTCCAAAACTCATCTGACTCCATTACACATTTTCGTTATTCGCACATTTCTCCTTCAAACACACCCAGCCTCGTTTCCACCTCCATGTTTTATAGTAAAGAGAAGCGATAACTATTTTTCCTTCGCTTCGACATCCCTCCCATTACACTTTATGAATACTGTCTTCGTGGTGCGATCCATATGGTGTTGATTTTCGGTGTGAGCATCCTGGGTTCGAATCCACGGACTGCCACATGTGTTTGTCTATCTATCTATCTATATGCTCAGGCCCAATCCCCATTTTGGGGGTAGCCGACTCAAGACAGAGCAAAAACAGGGAAAACACAAACACAACATAAAACAAAAAATAAACACAGATAAAAAACACAAACTCACACACATCCAGGTCACCCAGGAGAAGACCCAGAGACCAGGGTTACCAAGGTCGCTCCAGCACTCCCCCGGCCCCTGACCACCCGGAGAGGTTCCGATCTCGGCAGGCAGACATGCAGCGGAGCCAAAGCCACAAGCCCTCCCACCACACTTCCAGGCACACCCTTCATATTAATCGTCCCCCCGGGCCAGGCGCCTGATGGACTATTATCTAGTCGAACTTGCGCCCGACCCCTTACTCCAAATGACCACGTGTTCACTCAACTATTCACAAGCATTCTCCATTCACTCCTGTCCACCACCACTTCCCCTGCCTGATCTATAGTCATTCCTCTATCATCCAAAGCCTTTCTTACACAGTCTCTCCATCTCAATGGGGGTCTTCCTGCCCTTCTATCTCCCCTTGTACCTGACTCACATATTCTCTTTGTAAGCCTTTCATCTCCCATTCGTTCAACATGACCATACCAGCTCAGCACCCTTCTGTCCACTCTGGCTGACAAATGTTCCTGCTGCCCCACTCTCCTACGTATCTCTTCATTCCTCAATCTGTCTCTACGAGTAACTCCACACATACTCCTCAAGCAGCTCATCTCCATCACATCCAGCCCTCTTTTCTCCTTTTTCTTCAGAGCCCATGTCTCAGCCCCATACATCACTGTTGGCACAACAATTCCTTGATACAGTGCACTTTTTACTTTCACTCCGAGATTTCTCGTCTTCCACATACTTCCCATTGCTCCGAAAACCTTCCTTCCTTCACACACTCTCTGTTTTACCTCCACTTCCATACCTCCACTCCTGCTTATCGTTCCTCCTAGATATTTAAAACACTCTACTTGTTACAATATTTCCCCATCCAGCCTCACATCTAGATTCACCCTATGGTCTCCCCTATTACACACCATTACTTTACTTTTATTGACGTTCACCTTCAGTTTCCTCCTTCCACAAACCACACCAAACTCTTTGACTACCCGCTGCAGTTTCTCATCAGAATCCGCCACCAATGCTGTGTCATCAGCGAACAGCAACTGATTCAACTCCCAATCTCTACCATTCTTTCCTACTAAACCCAATCCTCTTCCCATAGTTTTCCTTTTCACCTCCCTCACCACACCATCCATAAACATATTAAACAGCCATGGTGACATTACACAACCCTGTCGCAAACCTACCTTTACCTCAAACCATTCACTCAACTCACCATTTCCTACTCTCACACATGCTCTGCTCCCTTCATAAAAACTCTTAACTGCTTCTAAAAAATTTCCTCCTATTTCATAAATCCTTAACACCTTCCACATTGCTTCACGGTCCACACGATCATACGCTTTTTCCAAGTCCATAAAAGCCCAAAATATCTCCTTATGCTTCTCTAAATACTTCTCGCATAACTGTCTTACTGCAAACATCTGATCCACGCACCCTCTTCCCCTCCTAAAACCGCACTGTTCTTCTCCTATTGCAACTTCCGTACACTATATTATCCTCTCTATCAACACCCTGCCATACAGCTTTCCAACCACTGACAATAAACTAATACCTCTATAACTTGAACACTCCTGCCGATCTCCCTTCCCCTTGTACAACGGCACAATACATGCACTCTTCCAGTCTATTGGTACCATTGACACAACAAAGCACACATTGAAAAGTCTCACCAACCAATCTATTATCACATCTCCACCCTTCTTTATACACTCCACAGCAATACCATCCAAACCTTCTGCTTTTCCCGCTCTCATTTGTTTCACTGCTTCTTTCACCTCATTTTCCTCAATCCTTTCATTCAATCCCTGCCACCTGGGTGGCCTGGGTAACCTATCTCCATCCACCTCTGCTTCAATCACTGCTTCTCTTCCATCTCTTGTATTTAACAAAGATTCAAAATACTCGGCATATTTTTTCCTCACTTCAACTGGTTCCACTAGTAATTCTCCATTGTCATCTTTCACTGAGTCTTCTCTCTCTGTGTTTGTAAATTTCATTAATCGATTTTAGGAGTATAGTTGGTTGTTGGAAGAAACATAATAATACTAGAACACTTTCCAATTACTCTTCCTTCCCGTAGTGTTCTTGATCTAATATTCCATTTTCGTCGTTGGCATAGTGTAAGCTGGGGATGGGAAAGCTATTATACTTTCACAAAAATGCTGCGCCATCTGTTGGTTGAGTATTAAACTCTGCTTGTTGAGTGTGCATATTGATAATTCGAGGAGTATCATTTTAACTGTGTTTATTGTGTTGGTGTGTTATACTATTGGTGTGTGTGTGTGTGTGTGTGTGTGTGTGTGTGTGTGTGTGTGTGTGTGTGTGTGTGTGTGTGTGTGTGTGTGTGTGTTTTTTTTTTTATCGGGATTTCTCTAGGTCAAATTATGCATTCTTTTTATTTCACCAATTACTTTGATTGGATTAACCCTTCCAGCCCGGGTGTCATTTTAAAATGACACCGCGAAAGAAGGGCAGCAGCCCGGGTGTCATGTTAAAAGGCATGTGCTTGAAAGCGTGCTTTAAAATTCGCGCGGCCAATGTTTACTTTGCAGGGGCGATCGCAGCGCCACCAAGCCTCAACTGCAAACGTTATCAGTTCCTACGTGGCCGCCATAGCGAGTTATACAAAAAAAATTAATTCTGACGCATCTGATTCGGTGCAACCTCCCGCGCGCCCCAGTGCTACCCACTCGCAACTTCGACGCCTGCAGCAACCGAGAAGCTAGCTCAACGAAAGAAAGTGAAGCGTTTGTTGAGTGATAGTGCAATACAGCGACAATTGTTTGATATTGAAGAGAGCAGTGGCGAAAGCTTGGTGGACAAAGAACAATTTATCAGTGCAAGCGAAGATGAGGATTTTGTTGGCTTTGGAGACGATGATAATGTGGACTTATTTGAGGGGGGAGACAGTAGTGATGATCCTGATGTGGAAGAGTTTCAGGAAGGTGCTATTGAACTTCCTAGTGTGCTAGAACCTAGGCCTACCCCCTTGCCATCGTTGCTAGGTCAGCCTAGGCCTAGGTGTAGGCCTAGCCCTAGCCCTACCCCACGACCTTCCCCTTTGCCTGCCCCACCCTTGAAAGTGGGCAAATATTTGTATAAACAATCGCTGGTGAAAAGTGCAGCTAAAAAAGCACACAGGGCAGCCGCAGAAAAGGCTAGGGAAGCTGAAGAGAGTGATAGTGACGCCGACCCTTGTCTAGCAACCACCCGCATTCCTTTGTCCCGACGCCTTGACCCGGGACGCCGCGTGGGTCACCCACAGCCCTCGGCTTCATCTCTCCTTCAGGATGAGAAAAGGGCCTCTTCAAGTGGTATTGGTGATGTGCCACAGCCCTCAACACACCGCAGAGCATTATTTGATGTGGAGAAGCCCTCGGCTCGCCGCAAAAGGAGCCCAACTCCCGAAGCCGAGGCTCCCATTGTTGAACCTCCCGCAGCCTCCCGCGCCCCACGCCGCCGACGCCCGGTCACTTCTTCACCCGAATTGTCTCCTGAAGAGGATGCCGACGACCCCAACATTGCCCCAGATGACCTGACGTCGCCTGAGGAGGAAGAAGAAGAGGAACAGGAAGAGGAGGAGGAAGAGGAAGTCCCGACAAGACGAGGGAGAGGGCGAGGTCGTGGATGTGGTCAGTCTGCCGACGCCGCTGCCCCTGGGCGTGCAGGGCGTCCGCGTGGCCAAGGGCGTGTGCCAGGGCATCCAGGGCGTGTGCCTGCTGCACCTGCACGTCCTCGAGCAACAGCATCATCATCCGACCTGTTTGTGTGGACAGATGGGGCTGATTTTGAGCCAGATTGTCCTGCCTTTGACGAGGTACAGATGGGTTCCAGGGTATCACCAACATTTCCCTGTGGCCCAGATGCTACCCCCAGTGAACTTTTCTGTGGCTTCTATGACAATGAAGTCATGGAATACCTCGTCGAGGAGACCAACAACCATCATGCGATCTGTGCCAACTTTCTTGGGAGGAAGACCAGTGCCAAAATGGTGGCATGGAGAGCTGTCACTTCGGCAGAACTATATGTGTTCTTGGCACTCACAATGCTGATGACACATATCAGGAAGCACACTCTGGCAAACTACTGGATCACTGGCGACATCATAACGACTCTAGCATTTGGCAAGTACAGTACATGTCCAGGGACAGGTACTTCGACATCCTCTCCTATCTCCACCTGACAAACAACATGGCAGTCCACCTTCCCGACACATTATGGAAGATCAGGAAGCTGTATGACATGATACGTCATCAGTTCACCACCTACCTGATTCCTTTCCAGAAGATGTGCCTCGACGAGTCTCTGGTCCTGTTCCGTGGTAGGCTGCACTACCGACAGTATATCCCATCCAAGAGACACCGCTTCGGCATCAAGCTCTTTGTCCTCTGCGACTGTTTGACGGGGTGTGTGCTGGACTTTGTGGTGTACAGCAGCAAGGGTGGAGAAATTGTGGCTGAACCCCTCATTGGTTTTGGTGGCGCTGTAGTGAAGAAAATGATGGAGAGGCACTTCAATCAGAACCACATCCTCTACACAGATAATTACTACACGTCGCCTATCCTGACCAAGTACCTCCATGACCGCAAGACCGGAACTGTCGGCACAGTCAAGTGCAAGAGGAAGGGCATGCCAGTCTACCCAACCAAGACGAAGAAGACGGACATCTTCCACAAGAAGAGTGGCCCCATCCTCTCCATCCACTGGCATGACCAGCACAAGGTCAACCTCCTCAGCACATGCCACAAGGCCGAGATGGTCGCCACAGGGAAGGTGGACCGAAAAACCAAGAACCCCGTCCGGAAACCAGCTGCTGTCCTGGATTACAACCTCAACATGCGCCTCGTTGACAAGTCCTACATGCAGATGGGCTTCATCGACTGCCTGCGAACATCTTGCGGGTGGTGCAAGAAGTTTATCCTTCATACGGTAGATATGTCGGTCCTCAATGCCTACAACATCTACCGTCTGAGGACTCCAGGAGCCAGGAAGTACAAGTGGCTGCGGAAGTTCCACAAGCAGGTGCTACTTGAGCTCCTGGCTAAACATGGGGGTACACTTGGGAGGCCACTACAAGGACCAGGCCAGCTGGACAGAACGGGGTGTGCTGATTTCTTCAGGAAGCACCAGCTCAACGCCCTTCCTTTCAAAGTACCAGGTAGTAAGAACAGATTCCAGAAGAGGTGCCATGTGTGCAGCCACACAACAAGAAGACCCCGCAAAGCCACAAAAACCACTTGGGAATGCCTCGAGTGTCAAGTTGGACTGTGTGCTGGAACTTGCTTCAACAACTTCCACACTCTACCAAACTTTTGAAGTGGAAGTGACAACAGTGAAAGTGACACTTAAATGTAGGCTAAGAATAATAATATAACTAAGTATAAGTGAAAAGGACACATATAAGTAATAATAAGTGCCTTCAATAACAATATGAACAAGTGAAAGTGACACTATCAATAAGCCTAGTTCGGTGAAAGTGACAGTATAATAATAATAAAACTGAGTATAAGTGAAAGAGACACACAAGTAATAATAAGTGCCTTCATAACAATATGAACAAGTGACAGTGACACTATATATGTTATTAGCTTACCTAACAATAATAAAAGTGAAAATGTCACTATCAATTATCAAAGTCCAGTGAAAGTGACACTATAATCATAATAATAATAATAAAACTAAGTATTAAGTGACAGAGACACAAATAAGTTCATGTAAATAACTTTATTGAGTGAAAATAACATAATAACTATAATAAATGACATAATAAACAATAAAACACTATCAAATCGCTTCCCGGCATAATTGCGGGTGGAGCGACGAGTGCAACTGGGCGTCGTAGCTGAATGTTCGGACGCGCTGAGGTAAATACGGGCAAAAGTTACCTCCACTTCCATCACCATCACTCCGGAACCAGTTAAGCTAGAGAGCTCTACTCAACGCCATTCTACGCGGCAAGGTAAGGCGCCCATTTCTATATATGTTTGATTAATGTAGGTAATATATTAAGCAAGATTAGCCTTAGTTTACTTTTGTTGATTTTTGGCCAGATCGCCCGGATACGAGGTACGTCCTTTGGAGAGACAGCCCGGGCCCCGAGGGTTAATATGTAAATGTCTCTGTTCTCTGATGGTAATTTATATAGACTGTGTGTGTGTGTGTGTGTGTTTGTGTGTCTGTTTTAGTCCTTTGACAAAGCTAATGATTATGAGTATTCATCATTCTACAGTAGCTACACCTCTTGGAGTATTTTCGCAGCCATGGAAATGCATTTATTCAGCTAGCGTAATGATATTATATCAAATCGAAGATTGTTCATGTGTTGTAAATTATAATATCCGTTATGTAATCACTAAAACATATCTAGTAAAACATAGTATGATTCTTACCGGAACTAATCTAAGTTCATGCTCATATTTGCTTAGGGATTATTATCTACTGAAATTGCATTGTAACTAGCTCGTATTTGCTTGCTAATGAAAGAGAGAGAGAGAGAGAGAGAGAAAGAGAGAGAGAGAGAGATAGATATATGGAAAAAGGTCAAAAGGTGCAACATCTATAAATACTGTAACTCACCAAAAAGGACTAATAATAACCCGGAATGTGTCAGTAGGCAGCGGTTTATAAGGCAGATAAGGGGTATGCAGGCATTAACCAGGATCAGAGATAATTGCCCGGTATTAAGATCAGGCGTCATGATAAGGAGGGCATCAGATGGAGGTCAAGGAGGTTAAATAGGTAGATAGTAGGATCGGAAAATAGTAAAAATAGCTCTTTGCCTTCGTTCGTGGTATAGTGATAATATCATAGTTCAGCTAAAGCTTTGATGGCGATCTACCACTACGAGCTTTAAACTATAATTAAGTTGAAGCTGTAGACATCGATATTTAGCAGAATGACCAGCTAAAATACGGTTTTAGTGCATTTATAAGCACATAAAATCAAATGTAACAAACTTTCTATCTATCAAAAGCCTACATTAATACAGTAGGCTATTGCAATTCTGTTTAAAATCGGTATGTACGGCTTCAACTTCCTTATAGCTTGAAACTCGCAAATAGTCAATGCGTGTGAAATCAAGAGAAAGGGGCATTACTTCGATGCTTTCGTTACACAAAACGAATATAATAATATGTTACAGTTCTAAAGTCTATTTTACTCACCTCCTACAAACCTGATCTTCTTTTCCTCACCGAAACACAGGTATCTGAGACAACTTCCAGCAGCCCCTTCTCTGTATCCTCCTACTTTCTCTATCCTAGTTTCAAAGCCAAAGGCGGATGTTGTGCATACGTGCACAACAAACTCACTTGCTCTCGTGTTCCCGATTTCGACTCCTTTGAATTCTCAACTTTATGGCTCAAACTTTCCTGTCATTCTCATACTAAATATATCTGTGCTCTGAAGTGGAACACATTCTATCCATCTCTGCCTTCTCTGAAATCTCCATCTTAGGAGATTTTAACGTTCACCACCGCCAATGGCTCTCCTCTCACACTACTGACCTACCTGGTGAACAAGCCTTCGTCTTTTATATCATAAATGACCTAGAGCAGCTGGTCCAGCAACCCACCCGTAACCCGGATCGCTTCGGAGTTCGGCCCAATATTCTTGACTTACTTCTGACTTCTAACCCTTCTTCTTATACTGTCTATCTTTTCTCTCCTTTGGGCTCCTCCGACCATAAACTTATCTCCGTCACCTGTCCTATCTCTTCAATACGGCCACCCGATCCTCCCAGCTGGCGGCGCTTGTGGCACTTTGGCGCTGCCAACTGGGAGGCTCCCCGGCAGTACTTCTTTGATTTCCCATGGAATGACTTCTGCTTCCGTGGCCGGGGACCCTCGGAGAGGGCTGAACCCATTACCGGGGTAATCCTCTCGGTCACGGAAGCGTACACTCCATTATCTTTCTCTCAGTCTATTGCAAAAAAATCTGGGTTTACTCACGCTTGTTCTACTGCTGTCTACAACAAGGAGGAAGCATTCAAATGGTACCGAAGCCTTAAAACTCAAGAATCTCATTCTTCCTATGTTTCTGCCCGGAATTAAACCAAATCTGTTCTTCGACTTGCCAAGCACTCTTTCACCAATAATAAATGCACTGAACTATCCAACTCTCGCTCTTCCCAAGCTTTCTAGCATCTAGCCAAAAACCTTTTCAACAATTTTTCTTCCTCGTCTTTCCCTCCCCTTTTCCACTCTGATGGCACAACCATCACTTCTTCCACTGACAAAGCTGAACTATTCTCTCAAACTTTTGCTAGAAACTCTACCTTGAATGATTCCAGTGCTATTCCTCCCTCTCCATCCCCTCTCTCCTACTTATGCCTAATATCCTAATATCTTCTAAAGATGTACTTTCTACCCTCTCTGGGCTTAATACTAATAAGGCGTACGGGCCGGACGGTGTTCCTCCTGTTGTACTAAAAAACTGTGCTTCCGTGCTGACCCCCTGCCTAGGCAAGCTCTTTCGTCTCTGTCTCTCCTCTAATGTCTTCCCCTCTTGCTGGAAGTTTGCTCTCATTCAACTTGTCCCAAAGAAGGGTGACCGCTCTCAACCCTCCAACTATCATCCAATTGCTCTCATCGCTTGTATCTCTAAAGTTTTAGAAACTATTCTTGCTTCCAAATTTCTTAAGCATCTCTCTTCTCATAATCTGCTCTCAGATTGCTAGTATGGCTTCTTTAAGGGTTGTTCTACTGGTGATCTTCTTTCATATCTTGCTATCTCTTGGTCATCCAACTTTCGGGACTTCGGTGAGATTTTTAGTGTTGCACTAGACATATTGAAGGCCTTTGATAGAGTCTGGTACAAATCTTTAATTTCCATGCTGTCCTCCTTCGGTTTCTGTCCCTCCAATTGTGCCTTTATCTCTAATTTCCTTTCCGGCCATTCCATAGCTGCGGTTGTTGACGGCCATCGCTCACTTCCTCACCCAATCAACTCCGGTGTTCCTCAGGGTTCTGTCCCATCTCCTATTCTTTTTCTAATTTTCATAAATTATCTTCTCAACTGTACATCCAGTCCCATCCATTCATATGCAGACGACTCTACCTTACACCACTCAATTAGTTTTCCAGAATGCCCCAGCCAGCAGTCCCTCAAAAGCAAATGTAATGAAGCCATAAAACACTTATCTTCTGATCTAGCTACTATTTCCAATTGGGGTAGAGAAAACCTTGTTGCATTTAATGCTTCCATACTCAATATATCCATCTTACTATCAGTCAGGAACCTCCAGAGGACTATCCCTTATTCTTCAACAATACAAAAATCAACCCTTCATCTTTTCTCAATGTTCTCGCTTTGAAGGACCATATTACCAGTCTCGCTAAGGCAGCCTCCCAGAAGCTGGGTGTGCTCAACCGCCTCAAGGGGTTCTTTACCCATGCCCAGCTTCTTGCTCTGTACAGGAGCACAGTGCGTCCTTGTATTGAGTATTGTCAACATGTGTGGGGAGGATCCTCTCACACCGCACTCCTAGACAAAGTAGAAGGAAAGCGTTTCATATCATTAACTCCCGTCTACTCACCAACTCTCTGCAATCTCTCTCTCTTCGCCGCAATGTTGCATCTCTCTCGCTATTCTATCGCTACTACAATAATCAGTGATCCTCGGAGCTTTCCCAGTGTATACCACCTCCCCTACGTAGGGTACTTAGTACCTGCCTTGCAACACAATCCCACCCCTACTCTGTGCAACTCTCCAACCCAAGAGTGAAACGCTATTCTCGATCTTTCTATTATTCAACTGCTGAGCTCTGGAACTCTCTCCCAGAATCAGTCTTTCCCTCTTCCTATGACTTAAATGCTTCAAACTCCATGTGTCCAGACATTTTAGCTCGAACGTCCCTTGTCACTCTTTGAACTCTGGGGGAGGCACTCGATGCAGGCAGTTATGCCTTTTGTCTCCCTCATTCACATAGAAGAAAAAACAAAATTAGGCAAAATCTTTACTACAACCTCTAAACCTCGCAAATGAGTATATATATTGAGCACATACGTATATCATTTGGATAGAGTCCGCCAGTGAATAGGTGCGGAGATTGACAGCTCATTTGCTTAAGCCATTTTATATTTACATAGGTTAGGAATCACGGTGAATGAGCCTATATAGCCTAGAATGAGCAGGGTATAATTATGGGATGCTAGAAATACATAATAACTGACAAGGGAAAGTGACAATAATTTAATTAACCCTTTCGGTCTAAATTTAGGCTAAAATAAGACACTTTACACAGGTTTAGAAGTTCCTTTAGATATCAAATGGGTGAAATATAAGCCAAGTATCCCTTTGACTCCCACAATTCCTTCTTAAACCGAATAAAATCGTCTAGTGTTAGCCAAAATAAAAGGAACAAATGCGTCCTCCTGTCTTTAAAGGGTTAACATTACACAGCATATAATTAAGGATGACGATGAGTTATTGGTTTTGACTGTACCTTGAAACGTAGACGTCACTGTTGTTTAGGAAGTCATTTTACAAAGCTTTAGTGCTTGTTTTACTATATTCTGGCTATCATTAGACGATGGTATATAATATAGAAAGGATCTGTGGGAATTGAAAGGGTAAACTGTATCTCAAATATCCTTCTGACATCCATATGTTCTTCGTATTCAGAATAAAATCGTCAAATAATAGCCATAAAACGAAAAAAAAGCGTCAGTAGATCTGTAATGAATTGACTATTAAATTCATAGTACAATCATACACAGTCAGGCACCATTCTGTATTCCAAGAGGCTCTTATTAAGCTGAATACAAAATAAATGTCTGGTGGTATTTATAAAGAATATGTCAGCATTCGATTATTTAGTTGATTTTTGTTCTATGTGTATGCATAAGACAAAAAGTTGAAAGAGTTAGATCCAAATAAATGTGTGTGTTTGTGTGTGTATGTGTGTAGTATTGGAAAGAAGAGTGGTGTCTTTGTTTAGTGTAGTGAAATGGACAACAGGAGGAAGTCTGTGTGACAGTTAGCTGGATTACTCTCTGTATGGGTGAGATACAAACAGGAACAGTGAGGGAAGCCGAGAGAGAACAGGAGAGAGTGAGGGAGACAAATGAGAGAGAGAGAGAGAGAGCAGCGAGAGAGAGAGAGAGAGAGAGAGAGAGAGAGAGAGAGAGAGAGAGAGAGAGAGAGAATTTGAGAAATAGACCACTGAGAGATGACCAAAATCAAGGTATGAAGAGGTGGTCTATTTAGAACTATGATAGGAAAAAACAAGTGGAAGAATGTGGAAAGGAGAGAGCTGGGTAGGGCATAAGATTTGGGGAGGGAAGAAAAGAGGATGGTATATTGGCCTATTGCATAAGTAAGTAAGGAGAATAGATAATGTAGGCTAGTTTAATATGAACAAAATGGGACGTAGATTATAAATATGAGAGAGAGGGATACACTGAATCCACATATTACAGAAAATAGTTTTGACTACAATAAACACAATTTACAATATGCGAGCTTAGTTTATCGTAGTTTTGTGTGAATGTTTAACTCACGAACGGGCACCTGGGCGAGCGCATAATACTGCTTTCGCTGGCGGAGATATACGCTCTACAAATTACCTCCTAAATTGAATCACTTCTTCATTGGCGCTATCCTATTTACCCATCAAATTTTGGGACAACTGGTTCGTAACTTTTTGATATACCTTGTTAACAGACACACAGAAAAACAAGTATATAACAAAGCAACGGAGGCAAAATATAACCTCCGTCCATCGTCGTTGGCGGAGGTAGCAAAGGTGATATAGGCCTATAAATAATTACAAGAACATACATTTAATATAACAAGCGGTGTGATGTGAGAATGATAGGCAAAGAAAACACAATACAATAATAAATCAAAGATGACTAGTGAGGAAGGTTAGCATAATCCATGTACCGCACTATACACTTTATACTAGCTTCTCTAATAAGGGTGGTGTATGTGTGTATGTGTGCGTGCGTCTGTGTGTATATACGTGTGCGTGTCTGTGTATGTGTGTGCGTGTCTGTGCGCATAGATTAGGCCTATTTCCACCAGGATATATCTGTCTTAATTTAGACATTTCTCTCTCCTTCGCTTCCTAAAAATAGCATTTCCCATTTACTCTCTTTCAACCAGCTATCCTTCCCCTCTCCCACACAGAGAGAGAGAGAGCGAGAAGCATATGCACAATTATATTTACACTGTTTATTATTGGTATACTTATATTAACAAGTTAATCCCACTCTAACCCTTGCGGAGAGTACGTTCTCTCACTCATCCCCATCCCCCCTCCCCAACACACACAAACACACATCTCTCTCTCTCTCTCTCTCTCTCTCTCTCTCTCTCTCTCTCTCTCTCTCTCTCTCTCTCTCTCTCTCTCTCTCTCTCTCTCTCTCTCTCTCTCTCTATGACACAGACACACACACACAAATGCACACATCAATTTTACCCCACTCTCACCTTGGCCAAAAGTTCTCGGCCTCCGGTTTCTCTCCTTAATTTCCTCCGGTGTTCTTTTCTCTTTGATCAATGGCCGTCCACTTCTTCTTCATTCTTGCTCCCTCCTCTCTTTGTTCTTATTCTTCTTCTGTTTTCTTCTTATTTGCTTTTTCTTCTTCTTCTTCTTTGTCTTCTTTTTCTTCTTCTTCTTCTCAACTGCATAATTCATATCCTCCTCCTCCTCCTTTTCTATATATCCTACTCCTCATTGTAATACTACTTCCTTCTCCTCCTCCTAATCCTTCTCCGGAGCCTTCTTCTGTGCTATCCTTTTCTCTACCTCGTAGTCAGTAGATTAGTAGTTTAGATATCCAAATTGTTCCGTAAGGACCAATAGGCCTGTTGCAGTTTTTTCTCCTTTGTATTCGTTTGTATTCCTCCTCATTCTCCTCTTCCTCATAGAGTGACTTAGTACGGTATAGACGTTCAGCTCTTCATCGTGTGTATAATATTATATAGAGCCGCGCTATATATGACACCATAGTGAACACATGACAGTTCCCACCAAAAAACACGTCACCCCCACTTAATACTGTGTGAGGTTCAGTAACGAGAACCGCCCGAGGCGCCAACCAGGACCCCGGCTAACATAAGTGTTCATATTGCTTCTTTTTTTCTTTTTTTTCTTCTAGTAATTAGCTTATCTTCCTATTTCCTGACAGACACAATAAAAATTGTCATATATTTTAGTCTTTCTGTCCCAATCTATTGTAGTTTTATTAGTATGCAAATCACTCACATTATCCATGTAAAATATGTTATGTTTTATTTTATAGGCTAGACTCTGTAATCGAAATTGAGATAACTGTCACCTCCATGTAAACAGGCCCATCAAACTCCCATTAGATCTACCACACACTATATTTGTTATGCCTTCATACCCCGTAACACCGATATTCAAAAAAGGCAGCAAATCCCTACCCAGTAACTATCGTCCAATTAGCTTAACCTCAGTTGTATGTAAAATACTAGAAACGGTCATACGAGACAGACTCGTAAATCACTTAGAGGAAAATAACATACTTAAAGATACTCAACACGGCTTTCGTAAAAAACGTTCCTGTTTAACAAACCTCTTAGACTTCTTCCACGATATCCTCAACCTCTACGATGAGAGTAAAGCTGTAGATATTATATACCTTGATTTTCAAAAGGCCTTTGACAAAGTTCCCCACAAACGTTTACTGCTAAAACTAAAAGCCATGGAATACAAGACGGTGTGTTGAAAGGGATAGAAAATTGGCTCAGCAACAGAAAGCAAAGGGTAGTCATAAACGGTAAGGCATCTAAATGGACCAATGTAAGTAGCGGGGTACCCCAGGGATCGGTACTAGGACCAATTCTCTTTCTAATTTACATCAACGACATAGATGAGGGTCTCACCTGCACAATCTCAAAATTTGCTGACGATACAAACATTGCAAATAGCGTACTCTCAAAAGAACAAGTTGACGATATGCAACACAATCTAGATAAATTGTCATGTTGGGCCCAAATTTGGCAAATGAGTTTCAATGCGGATAAATGTAAAGTACTACATGTCGGATACCTAAATGAGAAAGCAAACTATTCAATGAATGGCACTCAGCTTAAGAATGTAAACAGAGAAACTGATCTGGGAGTAACAATATCGAGTAACCTAAAACCGAGTCAACAATGTTCAGAAGTTGTTAAGAAGGCAAACAAAATAATTGGCTTTATAGGCAGGTCATTTGAGCATAAATCCAAAGAACTTATCCTAACCCTTTACAATTCCTTAGTCCGCCCTCTTCTGGAATACTGCGTTCAATCCTGGTGCCCTTATTACAAAAAAGATATAAACAAGCTAGAACGAGTTCAACGTAGAGTTACCAAAATGATACCTAGCCTAAAGAACAAACCATACGAAGAGCGTCTTAGAGAATTAAATCTATTTCCTTTAACCCAGCGCAGATTAAGAGGCGACTTAATTCAAGTGTTCAAAATCATCAAAGGCATCGACAATATGAACTGTAGTAAGTACTTCACTATCGACCAATCTAATTACACGCGGGGAAACGGTTGCAAAATTATTGGTAAATCTTTTAACTCGCACGAATCTAAGAATTTCTTCTTCAATCGAGTTGTCAACTTGTGGAATGGGCTTCCCAGAGACGTTATAGACTGCAGCAGCGTTGATTCATTTAAATTCCGCATAGACAAATATCTCGCATCAAACCCGCGACTGACTGCGTTTGTAAATGAATAACTTTATCCTCCCCTCAGTTACTAACCCATATGTCCCCTACTAACTTCCTAGTCCTGCCACGGTAGTGGCAGGGCAGTAGTTCCCTTTCCAATGTTCCCTTACCCACTCTAAACCACTGTTTGGACACTTGATCCTCAGTGTTTTGGAGGACAAGCAGCCTAGAAGGGTCACTAGATTTGTTGTTGCTTGATTTCCTTTGTACTCCTTTGTAACCAATATCTCTCTAATTTACAGTCTTATGTAATCATATCATAATTCTAACACATATTTCTATAGTTCACAGGCTCTCGAAATAGTATCTTATTACTAACTTATCTGCCATATACCTTTATTTTTTTTGTAATTGTATCGTAATACTAACATATATATTTTTTTGTAATTCACAGGGCTTTTGAAATTGTATGTTAAATTATATACTCTATCATCTTAACTACCATAATGCCTTACGAACTTGAAACGTTGCGAGCAGTGTACAGGTCGATTTGCTGGACAATATGTCCATGACTACTTCTCCAACCCGGAATGCAGGCTGTGCGAAAACTGCCAACAACTGGAAGAAGGTCTGAACGAAGTAGAAGCCAACTATATCAAACTCCAGAAGTAATTCTACTCGTTGCAGGAATATGTTTCCCTCAATGTAGCAGCAACACCTGAGACCCAGCAGGATGTACCAGTGCAGGTGTCAAACCAAGACAATGCAACTGCCCTCCCTTCTCCCCCTAGATCTGCTTCCCCACCCAGAGTTGCCCAACCGCTAACACCCTCACCAGCCACCCCAACCACCCGCCACAACACCCCTCCACCCCCACAAAATTCCAGCGTCTCTCCTACCAGCTTTACTCCCATAAGAAATAGGGCAAGACAATAAAAAAGGAGGTCACATCTGCCGGTCACCACGTTTAAAAGATACCAGATTCTGACAGAAACAAGTGACGAAACTGAGGAGACCAGGTTCATTGGGGACTCCATCCTATGAGAATAACTTGAAAAGTTCTGTGGAAGAGTCACAAACCACAGAAAGCGTTTCTGCATACAGGATGCTGGTTTGGATGACATCACAGCAGCCTTCGACGATGTCACCATCAACGCTGAAGAGAACACCCTGTTCGTTATTCACGAAGGGTCGAATGATGTAATGTGCACCAGATCAGAGGAACAAATGGAAATATACCGTAAAGCAATCCAGCGTTACAAGAGTAAGTCATGTAACATAATCATTTCAGGCATTCTTCCCAAGATCGATGCAGAGACCGATTTCTACGATAAGGTGTTTAGTACTTATAGCAGACTTAAATCCCTCTGCTCAAAGGATGATGTCGAATATCTCAATCTCTGGGACCATTTCTACAATTAACACATTCTCTTGCAGAATGATGGCTGCCATTTGAATCTAGTCGGAGCAGCACACCTAGGCAGGCTCCTACATGATGCAGTCTGCACTTTCAGATAAAAGTACGACAACCGAGCAGGGGCAGTAGCAGCGACATAAACTACCCCATATCTAAAGATATTCAAAATAATATCACGGTCTGCTACGTTAATGCACGCAGCTTGCGAAACAAATTTGAAGACCTGGGAGCACTTGTATGTATGGAGGACTGTGATATAATTGGTGTTTCAGAATCTTGGATCAACACGGAGAAGCAAGAGTTTTTGGCTGAATACGCATTACCAGGTTACACTCCCTTCAGTTGCGAAAGGTCCCATAGAATGGGAGGTGGGGTTCTGTTATATGTTAAAAGTAATCTTCACCCAATCGAGGTAACCAAACCTGCCATAAATAATATTGATGCTAGTTACGTCAAATAAATAATCAAGCAAGCAAGGTAATAATTGGCCTCATTAATCGACCTCCTGCACAATCACCCGAAACAGACGAGAAACTCTACGATCCAATATCAGAAATAAGTTGTCAGGAAGCAGTAATATTTGGCGATTTCAATCTGCCAATCACAACATGGAGCGAACCACTTAATGCTCACGTGGGACATGATCTATATGCTAATCTTCAGGAAAGTGCCCTATATCAACACATAGAACAACCAACGAGGGGAAATCACATTCTGGATATTATTCTAACGACAAATGAAAGACTAGTAAATAGCTTCAAAATCGGACCTGAATTCAGCTCTAGTGGCCATAGGATAGTGTCCCTAAACATAAAAGTAAATAATGACAAAGAAAACTAGAGCACTGAAAAAGTACCAGATTATCGAATGCCCGACTACAATAAATTTAGAAGGCATCTTCATACTACTGACTGGAGTGAAATGACCGACACTCATGATGAAAATCGATTATGGAACATATTATCTAATAACTTAAACAAAGCCATAAATACATGCGTCCCTCTACGAAACTGGCGCCCAGCGGGCAAATATAAGCTAAAATAGTGGAATAATGTAATAAAAAACAGCCTCTTAGTAAAAAAGCAGGCATACCAATAATATAAGGCAACTCAGAACAATAGCAATAAATTAGAACACGATAGACGGCGTCGAACAACCAAAAATCTCATCAAACGAAGTAAGAAACATCGGGAACTGCATATTGCCAGCTCCAGCAAGTCCAGTCCGAAATAATTTTACAGCTATATAAGAAACAGAAAAACGGTAACTTCAACAATAGGCCCACTTGTTGCGGAAAATGGAGATCACACCGATAACAAAATACAGATGGCGAATATCCTAAATAACTATTTTGCATCAGTCTTCATGTCAGAAGATACTACCGGTAACCGACCTACCTCTACAAATAAAACAAATGGCACTGATCTCGAAAATTCTACGATATATGAAGCCGATATCCTGCTCTCAATCAACAATTTGAAAATTAATAAAACCCCAGGCCCAGATAAAATATCCCCAAGGATCCTAAAAGAAGCAAAAAACGAATTATTAAACCCTCTCTCAAATCTTTTCAACAAATCTTTGAATGTTGGGAAAGTTCCAAACGAATGGAAACTAGCTAAGGTGACGACCAAATACAAAAAAGGAAATAAGTCCGCTCCAGGCAATTATCGACTAATTAGCTTAACATCAGTAACGTTCATGCTTAACAAACTTACTCGATTTCTTCAATGACGTTTACAAATCATATGATAAGGATACAGCAGTTGATATAATATATCTCGATACCGTACCCCATAACCGACTAATTGACAAAATAAAAGCTCATGACATAACAGGAAAAACTCTGAAATGGCTCGAAAATTGGCTTTCAGATCGTAAACAGCAAGTTGTAATAAATGGTGAAGAATCTGATTGGTGCAAAGTAAATAGTGGCGTTCCCCAGGGTTCGGTATTGGGTCCTATTCTATTTATAATTTACATAAACGACTTAGGCAAAAGAATGGAATGCAAAATCTCGAAATTTGCTGACGATAAAAACATTTCTAATAAAGTAACCTCAACCATACATTGGCAAAAACTGCAAGGTGACCTAGACACTTTAGTTAATTATGCAGAAAAATGGCAAATGAAATTCAACATAGAAAAATGCAAAGTATTACACATCGGTAGTAACAACGCTAAACAAGATTACTCAATGAACAACATTCAATTATCAAATACAGATAAAGAAAAGGATCTGGGAGTTATTATATAAAGTGACCTGAAGCAGAGTAAACAGTGTACAGAGGTAATAAAAAACTGCTAATAAATTGGCAGATTTCATTGGCAGAACAATTAAATTCAAATCAGAAAAAATCATACATACTCTATTCACCTCATTGGTGCGTCCCCATCTCGAATACTGCATACAATTCTGGTCACCGTACTACAGAAAGGACATACATAATTTTGAAAAGGTGCAATGCAGAGTCACTAAAATGATACCTAGATTGCGTAATAAACCGTACGAAGAGCGTTTAACCTAAGAAGTGCGCATGGGGTAATTAGAAACGTCCCCCTGTGCTGACGTATTTGAGCTGTTTCCATCACTAAAATATTCATTTTACCATAAATAGCATTAATACTTATCCATACGCGCCTATTATGGGTTGATTATAAAGGTATTAACCTGAAACAACAATAAAACGAGTGAAAACAGCGTTTGGATGGTCAAAATCGGAGATATAGGCCGCGAGTTATATAATGTATGGGTGAGGCAACCTGCTTTCCCGCCAATTTCCCCCAAGGCCACTGAGACACAGTCGATCGATATTCTCTCTCTCTCTCTCTTGCACTCGCTTGCTAACACTGATGACAATGCCCTGCTTGCAACTCGCTAATGTTAGCACGAAAATATACCTCAGAATAAGGGAATAACAGGGAAAATAGGTGATAACTAAAGGAGGGGAGGAAAGTGGGGAAGGAGGGGAGGTAGAGGAGTGATATTTTGCATGGCCCAGGGGCCCCCCCCCCCCCCCAAATTTTTTTTTATTTTTTTTTTTTTTTCGATGTTTAAAGTTGATTTTTTTGTTCTGACTCTTAAGAGTCTTCCCGCAGTCGGCCGGGGGAACTCTTAAGAGTCTTCCCGCAGTTCCCGGGTTAAAAGAACTAAATTTGTTTAGCTTAACAAAGCGCAGAATGAGAGGTGACCTAATAGAGGTGTTCAAAATCTTCAAGGGATTCATGAGCAACCTAAATGTATGCGAATTATTCACGATCAATCAAGAAACACGAGAAACAATGGTTTATTATGTTCCTTCCAACAACCACCCATACTCCTAAAATCGATTAATGAAATTTACAAACATATGTGGCAGTCTGTAGATTCGACCCCAGGACGCTCACACCGAAAATCAACACCTTATGCATCGCACCATGAAGACAGTTAAAGGATGGTGGACACTGCCTACGATTGATTATGCAACTTCGAATCCTGCATATCAATCTAAGCATGTACACACATCCCAACTGCAACTCACGTAGGCTATGCATATGTGAATGGAAAGAGCAGTTAATGGGGCCTTAACCACTTAGGGAAGTCCTCTCGATAAATTACTCCTGAACCAATATAAATTATTATGTTCCTTCCAACAACCAACCATACTCCTAAAATCGATTAATGAAATTTACAAACACATGTGGCAGTCCGTGGATTCGAACCCAGGACGCTCACACCGAAAATCAACACCTTATGCATCGCTATAAGATTATAGGAAAGTGTTTTCATTCTCATGAGGCGAAGCATTTCTTCTTTAGCCGTGTTGTGAATATTTGGAACAGACTACTCTTGAACATTGTAAACTGTAATACTGTCGCAACATTCAAGAACCATCTGGATAAACACTTGGCAAATAACCCTCAATTAAAACAGTTTCTTTCAGAATAACGCGCAACGAAGTGACAACGCATACCGCAATGTATATTCATACACCTGTTCCCTTTCAGAATTGTAGTAATAGAGTTAGCTTAGATTACAAATCAACTTCATTTTCTCCCTGTACTATCCGAAATTCCGTGTCAGTTTGTCCATACTACATGGTATTTTTCCAACTGTTTCCATGCCAGTATTAGCTGGAGGGAGTGGTGGGTGGGGAGGAGCCTTCTTCTTTGCTATCCTTTTCTCTACCTCGTAGTCAACAGATTAGTAGTTTTAGATATCCAAACTGCCCCGTAAGGACCAATAGATCTGTTGCAGTTTGTTCTCCTTTGTATTCCTCCTCCTCCTCCTCCATTTCAATCTTTTCTTCTTCGCAGTTTAGAGTTCGGTGATCCTGTGTCTTTAAACATTGTGCTACGTTCGGTTGTTCATTAGTGAGAATTTAGCTTGCTAGTGTATTTGCTTCAATGCTACGAGGTTGGTTCTGGTTTTATATTGTTCTGCTTTTGTTGAACTCGACGCTTCACAATGCATAATTATTACCTCATTGGGTTGGCTTTGGTTAGCCACACACAAACACACACACACAACTTTTTTTTATAAATATTACAGCATTGGAATAATAATCAGCAATTATACATTCTATTTTTTATAGCATACAAGAAATAGAGAAAATATTTAAACAAAGCTTATGCAAACAAAATTAATTCAATTAATGGTGTCCTCTACTCATGGACATTTTATAATAATTAGTGTTGAGTTTTTGTGGGTTGAATATCAGTAGAGAGCCACTCTGTAGAAGTGAATTGGAGAGGTGTTTTGAGGTATAAATTAATTTTTACAATCAGGAGTTCTACACTGTGAAGGTGTGATTGTCAAGTCAGGGGTAGTACCGTCGGCCAAAAAATTTATGTCGGGGCAGCAAGTATATATTCATCAGTAATTGGCATCAGCACTATCTAAGAATTAATTCATCGTTTAGAGTGAGATATACACACATGTTCCTAGTTGTTCACACCCTATTCAACATCTGACATACATTAATACAGCACACAGTGAACATAACGAAATGACAGCGGAGACACGACTTATTTGGCTGACTGTACATGACGCTCTATAGTGAAACGAGGAAATATGCGAAGAGGTGGCACTGTAATTGATCTGAACAATTGCAATTGCAGTATCTAGTAGACAATAATTTAAAGGATGCAACATGTTTTCATTGCAGGGTGTATTGCTTCATAATTATGTGATACGTTGCTTGTATCCTACCTTTGGTCTACTAAATAGAATGACAAAGCTGTAACTACAAGAAAGAGAGAGAGAGAGAGAGAGAGAGAGAGAGAGAGAGAGAGAGAGAGAGAGAGAGAGAGAGAGAGAGAGAGGGGGTAGGGGAGGGAAAGTGAGAAAGGGTTTTATATGCGTAGCCTGTATTGCTTCATTATATCTTCATCTACATTAATTTACTTATTCTAGGCCTAAACGAGAAAGAGAAAGAGAGAGAGAGAGCGAGTGACTTACGGGGGGGGGGGGATTAAATGAGGAAGGGATTAGAGGGTCAATTATTCTAACATATAGACATAGAAAGAGGAAGTGGTGAAGTCGATATAATACTACAATCTATATTTTATTAATTTCACCACAACATCAAACAAAAAGTATATATGTAATCCACCGGGACTCGAACCTCGGTTATCACAAACATATTTTTAAACACTGTAACTATTATACCGTGATTTTTATCAAGTTTGCTTATTGGTTCTAGTGAGTTCTATCAAGACTGGAGATTTTAGAGTTCATACAATACCTGCATGGAAGGCCAGCAGAGGATATACTGTATATATAATTATAACACCGAAATATAATTTAAAGAACAGATTTATTTATCTTAAACTCTACGTACATAATTATATAAGAGATCATAAGGTTTTAAAATTAATATATACATTTATACATGGGAAAATATTCTTCTAGCACGAGTGAGGATCTAGATGGAGCTCAGGTATAAAAGTAGGTTTAACTGTCCTCTTTTACAAATACCAAACTATTATATATTTGTGAAACACTGAATAGTCAAAATATGCCCAGACGGTGATTTTATATTGAGATATGATATTAAGTTACGCATAGTTGAGGAGGTTTTATATTGAGTCTATATATATTTTGTTTTCTCTATATTCCAACTACTTCCTCTCGAGCATAGGCTGATAGCCTTTACACTCTACCTCTGAACACGGTGAGGCCCGTGAGGTCTTGCTCCAGTCTAGCGAGTGAGACATGCGAAGCTTCACGGCTCGAAGCAACTGCATCTCTGAAGCCGCCTCGCCTCTGCGCTTCACAGTCTCATCCCACACACTCGGACCCTCACTCTCAGAATGCCACCTATTGAGCAATTAACTCACTAGGCATTGCCCCCCTGTAGCATATTTTTTAATATGGGAATATTCATATAATGCTATTTAATCAGGGAACAATGAGGGTATTTTTTTGGCATTTCGGTGTGCTGTGGTAATGCACTGATACTAGGTACAGCACAAATTCCATCCCAATAATATCTTCCCATTGACATATTGGGATTCGAACCCGGGTCCATTGGATTACCAGTCCAGTGGCAAGACCACTCCGCCACACCTCCCCTACTGGACTCTACTTTATAAAACCACCTTCCGCACTGGTGAGAATTTGTCAGAGTCGATATTTGGGGGACTCTAACTTTATATCCACTTGTAGGGATTTAGTCAGAGTCAATATCTTGGGACTCTAACTTTATAAGGCACCTTGCGCACTGGTGAGAATTTGGTAGAGTAGATATATGGGGGACTCTAACTTTATATCCACTTGTAGAAATTTAGACTGAGTCAATATCTTGGGACTCTAACTTTATATACCTCGTCACTGGTATCGACTTCTTTCAGTTTTCTATAATATCTGCATAAGTGAACACTTGGAGTAATAGGGTTTTGAGGGAGCAGCTTGCAGTCTTCTGAGTCTCTGTTGGGCCGTCCAGGTTGGCCTGTCGTGTGAAGTAGTAGGTTACAGATGGATTAATGGACGTCGGGTCTTAAATGCGTATCCGTATATATATAAATATATTTGGGCACCTCATCGGACGAATGCGAGTATATAGCATAGAGCTTAGGGATACTCGACTATCCTGACCTTTATATTAATCGGTGATAAAGTTCTGTTCAGGTACTCTTGACTTAGGGTCTATAATATAATGCCTCAGTTATGATGGATTGGCACTATATCGATCTAACGCAAAGAGACCATATGGTTATGACCACTCATGTCTTCTCGACTGCCACTGACCTTTATAAGAGGTTCAAGGAACTTGGGGCAGTGTTTAAACCTATTAGTTGCAAGAGTCAAATAGTATGCTACAGACAAATGCACCAAGGACTTCTATATGCCGAGTACCGGTTAAGGTATCTGGCAGAGCCCTGAACTACACAAGTGACTTTGGTATGCCAACTATCCTTTGGTAGTTCTTAGAATGCAGTTTTAATAATAAAAGTTGAAGTGTGGGTATGCCCTGGTACTTCAGCCTTCTAATATTAAAGGTGCAGCCTATTAAAGATTCTATGTTAATAGATGTTATGCCACACAATTAACAAGGATCCTTCAATAGGGAAAATAACTCCTCAGACCTAGTGGGATATTTGGTATGCCATTTATCACCAACTGAATGGGAGGGTAATCCTAGGACTTATTCAACTTGGAATGCCAGTTATTGAAAAGCCATAGAATTGCTTGCCCTGTTCAGTTTCCTTCAGCATAGTGATGACGTTGGCTGAGATGTCCCGGGGTTGGTGTGTGGGAGTATAAAGGTCACAAGTGCAGTCAGGGGGGGGGGTAATCTAGGGGATTAGGAGGACCCCCTAGAAGCATGGGGGTAAGTACTTTGGTCTTTTGGTGGAACAGGGGCGCAAGTGCTTACTCTGATGGTGGTGATAGAAGTCCTTCTCGTCCTGGCTGAAAACTATTCTTCTCTTTTGCTGTTGATGGGAGGTAGAAGATATTTTAATGTCTTCCCAGGTGTAGTAGGGCATTCTGGTGTAATAGTAGCGACCCGAGCTTCTCTTCGGGCGGTGATGACTGGCAGTGGAGTAATATTATTATTCATTGAAAACTGGTGGACAATTGGTACACGTGGTGTTTCCTTGGGCGCACATTTCCTGGTTGGTACTTCCTCTTTTTATCCTGTCTTATTGCCTTTGTTCTTCTTCTGTTCTGCTGGTTGTCGATTAATATGGGGCAATTTCGGAATACGGGGCATGCTAGATATTTTGGTATGCATGGCTTTTTTCTGTCTTACTTCTATTTGTTTTTCTTTGGTTTCCCCTTTGTTTGTTGTGGGAAAACACTTTCTTTGGTGGTCGCCAGCTTGCTTTCTCGTCCTTCGTTCTTCCTGAGTTCCTCCTTCCTGGTGTAGGTTTACCACGGTTTTTGTTGTCTGTTTCCCTGGTGTGTTCCTTTGTTGATGTAGGGGAGTATTCTTTATTTTCGTTATTTTACTAACCATTACACCACCAATACGGTTAAGGGTTTATACATAAACCTACAACTTATTATCCATTCGTGAATGCTGGATATTCATCTAATCATGTATATATTCCCAACTGTGGTATGGTAGCCTACTGTTTAATTGAGAGGAAAGAAATTCATGGGGCACATATCATATAGACCGGCCTCGCTACGAAATATCCCTGAACCTACTGATAATCTATATTTTATTATTTTCACCACAACACAAAACAGAATGATATAATGTATTGAATGGGGTGTGGATGAGTGAAGAAGAAGAAGAAGGGTAATTGGGAAATAATAAGTAGTATTAAAGTCAGGTTAGCTGGAATGGGAATAAACTGAATAGAGATAAAAAGAAAGCACAAGCTAAATATATGACGAAAGGAAGGGAAAAGGCTGTAAACATGACCGTGTGTGTGTGTGTGTGTGTGTGTGTGTGTGTGTGTGTGTTAAGTGTAAAAATAAGCAGACAGCATGATATTTTAAAGGGATAGAAGAAGAAGAATGGAAAAATAGAATGGCAGGAGCAAGTGGAAGAGAAACTAAAAGAGCAAATGCGAAAACATTATTAGGAATTTAATAGTAATGGGGCAAAGAAAGAATTGGACGAAGACAGTGAGACGGAGAGGGTTGAGGGTGTGAAGGTTTGGAGTTTAAGAGGGGGTTTGTTATTAATGTTATGATTGTTATTATTATTATTATTTTTATTATTATTATCAAAGCTATTATTATTAGGAGTTCGTCCCCTACGGGGAACCCCTATTGTAATCATTAAACCCGGTTATTCATCCAAATTCTTCTTACGCGCCGGTTTTGACGCAATAACTCCAGAACCACTTTTTGGATCGGGATCAAACTTTCACAAGAGATGCGTTTTTGTATTGGGCACCTTTTGATATGCTAAACAGCCGGCATGGCGGCCAAACAGGTCCGTGGCAGCCGATTTCCCGAAAAATTTGACGCCTAAATACCGTCTCTCCCACTCATAGGAAACGATTGGGCTTTGGCATATGGACTCCACTACTAATGCTCCGCAAATGTTATAGAGAAGGTTTGGCTTTTGCACGTGAGTTTTTTTCCCGCAATCTTGAAAAAACCTCGAATTTCACTTAAAATTAAACATCTTGAAAACTGCGCCGATGATCAAAGCCATGTTTGCGTAGTTGGGTGAGGCTCGCGATTCCGAACGTTTTGATACCAAAAGAATATAAATGGGTGGAATAGTTTGGCCGCAGAATTAAAAACTGTATTCTTAAATTACTTTAAAACCGCATTCGCTACCCACACAAAGTTTACCGTCTACAGTCTATAGGCTTCCACGCATCCCCCAGTTTTGCTTCATAACATAGTCGATTTATTATTCAGATCTATTTTTTGTTTTTATTTAACTCTCTCAAAACAGTTCGAGTCCCTACGAATTCCACCAATTATTTAGCCAACCTACCTATACATACCTACCCTACCAAATAATAATGATAATTCAAATACATTTTTGGTGAATAGCAGAGTATTGGCTAAGGTTTTTAAAAATTCCTCCCTTTGCCAAATGCTTTGTTTAATAACAAAGTTCTAGACCTTCAAAGTTTTGACAATTTTTGGTAACGTTATCTGGGGTTCGAGAAGTATTGCACGCTTCCATAAATATATATATAGTCCGGTTTTTACGTAATAACTCCGGAACTGTTTCTCGGATAGGGACCAAACTATGACACAAGGTGCATTTTTGTATTGGGCAACTTTTGATATGATATCCAAAATGGTGGCCTGACACGCCCGTGGCAGCCTTTCACACCCAACCCATCTCGTCCTATCTAATTTTATGTTGAACTCTATTGTTTTTTATCCCACTATAGGACTCGGTAGCCTATTCCACATATCTATAACTCTGTTACTAAACGAATAGAGGCAGATCCCTTACACACCCAGTCTCTCTCTGTCGCTCGTTTGCTTGCACACCCGTACAAATGAGGCAGATCCCTTACACATGCAACTAAGATGAACATGGGAATCTGCAGAGAGACAAGTGGCCCACAAATGGTTGATCTCTTTCACATCCAACCCATTTCGTCCATGTGACTATCTGATATTATCTTGAAATTCTCTATTGTTCTTGATCCCACTATAGCACTAGGTAGCCTATTTCACATATCTACGACTCTGTTACGAAAGAGGCAGATCCCTTACACAGCCAATCTCTCTATCTCTCTCTTATTTGCACACTTGTACAAATGAGGCAGATCCCTTTCATATGCTACCAAGATGAAAATGGGAGTCTGCAGAGAGCCGATTGGCCCACACACTGCAGATCCCTTTCACGCCCAACTCATCTCGTTCTATCAAATGTTATGTTGAAGCTCTATTGTTATTGATCCTACTATAGCACTTGGTACCCTATTCCACATATCTACATCTCTTATACCAAGCGAATAGAGGCAGATCCCTTACACAGCTAATCTCTTTCTCTCTCACACTTGTTTGTTTGCACACCGGTACAAATGAGGCAGATCCCTTACACATGCAACCAAGATGAAAATGGGAGTCTGCAGAGCCAAGTGGCCTACATAAGGCAGATCCCTTTCACGCCCAACCCATCTCATAAACGTTACCTGTTATTTACACTACTTACTATACACCCATGTTATCATATACCTGCAACCAAAACACAATTGTAAGAAATAGGAACATAAGAAAATGGGAGTCTGTAGAGAGCCAAATGGCCCAAACAAGACAGATCCTTTTCACACCCAACCCATCTCATAAAAACTCTCTCTCATTTATCTCTGTCTTCCTTACATTTATGACATCCTAGTGTCTGTCTCTCTCACAAATGAGAAAACCGGAGTTTGCAGAGAGCCGATTGGCCCACACATGTCAGATCCCTTTCACACCCAATCCATCCCGCGCTCTCTCTCTCTCTCTCTCTCTCATATTTATCGCTATCTTCCTTACGTTTACGACATCCTATTCTCTCTTGCCATACTCTCTCTCTCCCTCACAAATGAGAACATCAACAAAATAAGGAAACGGGAGTCTGCAGAGAGCCAATTGACCTACACATGGAAGATTCCTTTCACACCCAACCCATCTCGTTCTATCTAATTTCAAGTTGAAGCTCTATTGTTCTTGATCCCATTATAGCACTCGGTAGCCTATTCCACATATCTACAACTCTGTTACTAAACAAATAGAGGCAGATCCCTTATACAGCCAATCTCTCCCTCTCTCGCTCATGTTTGTTTGCACAATCTGTTCCTTCTGTAGTTTCTCCATGCCCGATAAGTTAAATGATCTTTTGATATCTGTGACACAGCTTTTGTATCCAACACAATACCCTGCTTGCAAAACCGCTCGAACCCCGGACAACGTTGCTTGCAACTTTAATTATTATTGTTATTATTATTATTATTATTATTATTACAGGATGACATGTAAAACAAATGGCTCCATTGCGGCCAAGAGGATAGATTAGAGTATCGGTATATGCATTTGGAAGATCATTAAATGTGGTTCAATTATAACCACCAAATTTCATGAAAATCGGTTCATAACTTTGAGAACTGCCTACGCTGGCGGAGGTATGGGCTCTATTGATCTCCTCCAATATTTAATCACTTCTTACTTGGAGCATAATTATCCTCTCTGCTCACCAACTTATTGAGATATCTTATTTATTGACAATCAGATAAACGGAGGCAAAACATAACCTCCGTTCAACTTCGTTGTCGGAGATAACTAGAAGGGTACTCTGGAAAGTGCGTACCTCTGCCTACGCTGGCGGAGGTATGCACTCTACCAATCACCTCAACAAATAAATGACTTTATCCTTGGCGCATATCCCATCTGGCCTCCAACTTTCGTTACAATCTGTTCATAGCAATTTGATAGGCTATATTTTGTTTACAGACAGACAGACAAATATACAGACAAAAAGACAAACATATGGAAGCAAAAACATAACCTCCCCCAACTTCGTTAGCGGAGGTAATTCAAATATAGTACAATTGCACGTAATGTACTTCATTAACATCGGATAACATTTATTTGTATGTCACTCCTGCAGAAGAGAACTAACAGCGGGGCGCACTGGGCAAAATGTGAAAATAAGACTCTAATCATTGTCTAAGAAGTAGATGAGATTATGTACATGTGCAATTATGAAATGAGTACTGTCCCCAAAATAAAACCGTTTTCACTTTCCGTTACTCCTGTAGAAGGGGGCCTGTGGTGGGGTGCCATGGCCGATATGTTTGATCCAATAATTAATTGTATGTATATGTATGTACAATTGTACATTTTTATATGTGGTTCATTAATCACAAATAAATATCCGATATCATTATATGTCACTCCTGTAGAAAGGAGAGAGTAGCGAGGTGCCCTGGGCTAAAGTTGGAGATTTGGACTCTGTATGGTCAAGGAATAGATCAGAGTTCAATATACAGTATGCATGTGAATTAAATTGGCAAAGCATAAACCCCAAAAGACAGCCGATTTAATTGTCCATTAACTCCTGTAGAAGGGGCCCTATAGTTAACCTCCAAGGGCGAAGTATTTTAAAAGTGTCCTCTGTCAGCCTGAACAATAAGCAAGAGTCTATGAATATGGATTTCTATGAATATGCTTTAGCAATCTCCAAACAGGTGGCCATTTAATTTTCCAGCACTAATGCAGAAGGTGCCGATTAGCGGGGTGCCGTTACGGCGTATAGGATATATCCGAGTATATACAGTACGTGTATAAGTTTATCATAATCGGTTCAGTAATATCCAAGAAATAGCAAATTTTGATAAGGATCACACTACTGTAAAAAATAGCTATTTGGGGGTCGCCAAGGGCGATATCTAAACAAAGGGCTCCGTTACAGCCTAAAGGATAGATCGTTTATATGCATGTGTAAGGTCATTAAATTTGGTTCGATAATAACTGAGAAATTGTCAATTTTAATGAACGTCGCACTATTGCAGAAGGTGGCGATTTTAGGGGCGCCGTGGCCGAAATAAAAAAAAGGGCTCTGTTAGGGCCTAGACCTAGAGAATAGATCAGCGTTTATGCATGTGAAAGATAATAATATTTGGTTAGGTAATAACCTGGAAATAGCACTTTTTAATAAGGGTCGCCCTAACAACAACAACAACGACATGTGTAAGCCCAAAAGGTCCTCGCTTCGCATGAACCTAATGAAAATAAGAATAAGAATGGACTAGATATAAAATGAAAAGATTGAACAATAGTAAGGTTTTCAAAAGAGGTAGGTGTGTAGGTCGGAGTGAAATGGTTAGAGATAAGCTTTGGGTGTGGGTGGGTGGGAAAATGTAAGAGTGGAGAGGGAAGGCTAAGAGGGGGAGGGGGGCTGGCAGTGGTATAGGAGGGAGGCTGGTGAGGGAGACAGCTGAGGCCACAATCATGATCCCCACCACGCAATTATCTCCTCCTCCTTCTCACACACACACATATATATACTCTCAAGCCCGGTTCAAACGAGCCGTCTTTTGCAGGTCCGTTTTCGGGCCTGTGACGTCACATACGAAAATCGGACCCAGAAAATTAAAGTTGAAAGGAAGTGCGGGCTGCATTCCAGAGTGCAGACCGGACTCTGGGGTACGAAACGTATACTTTTCTGGCGTAAGGTAAACACCTAGTAGACGATCGTCAACATGTATTGAGAAACAATCTTTCTTAGTGTTTATTTCTTAATTTTGAACGAAGATGAACCACCACCATAATTCAATGCATATTAACTAGAAAAATATATCAAAACCAAGCTATCACGTAGCCTGCAGTTGCCCACATATTTATATAAGTTCTGTTCCTCTCCGTAACCATGTTAACCCACTGGATCCCAGCTAGTTTAGATTAAATGTACACTGAGAGACCAGCAGATTTGGCCTTTTTTTTTTTTTTAAATTGCTTAAATAGGTGAGAAATGAAGAATAACACACACAAAAACACTCACCTCGGTCATTTGGGGGTCCTATGGGGGGTGGCAGCCTCAGCCATCAGCTGATGCCGGGCAGCCTTCAAGCTTCCCGCCCGGCGAGACACAGCTGAGCGCGGCAGCATGGCAGACGTACGATGCGTCCAGTTTTTGAGTGACGGTTATTTACACCACCCGAGCATCATGTGTGCCTTCATAGTTCAGATATTAGCAACATCATCATCATCTCTGACGCTTTGTTTCTCCCTGGGAAACCCCCGCTAAAGGATGGCCATGAGAGAAACGTCTCCAGGCTACTTTGTCAATACATGCCTCCTTTGCTGTCAACATGTATCACATAATGTCATTGTAAGTGAAGTTACAGTGTGATAAGTGCATAGATTCAAGTTTTATAAGTGTCGAGGGAGTGGCAAGCCTAGCGCGTGTCCTGGTTACCATGACAACTGGCGGGCATCTTGTTCATGGACTCACGCACGTACACACTGCCAGCTGACAGACACCCGACTCCCCCTTCACTCACTCTCACTTTTATTATGCCTCTCTCACGTACTCTGTTTATTGATTTTATACATTACCGTATATTATATAGTTAGAATATGAGTGTTACACATTGTTTTAGGCACTTTTTGACTTAGAAATATGGGTTTTGACGTATTCTTAGTGGGGAGACAAGGGAGGTGGTGGTGAAGGCAGGGGGAGTTGGGGAGGACCAGTGTGCACATAGCCTAGCTTGCTGTGTACGTAGCAACATGACACACTATCTCGTCTCTTTTTACCCTTACCATGACCTGGCGGAATTTTGAGGAATGCCGTGGGGTCTGTGTCATCCTCCTCCTCCTCTTCCCCACTTGGTGGGGATTCAACTATGTTATGGGAAGCGTTAGGGGAGCGATAAACATGGCGAGGCGACAAGGTACCTCCAACACTCACGATATAAACAAGGCAACTGGGCCGGGCGGGAGGTGGAGGCAGCCTAGTCCTTCCACTCCCGCGGTCTCTCTCCTCACTCCCCACCGCGGTGGGACTTGGGTATTGCTAAGTATTGACACTGTTGGGCAACATCATAAGGTATATCCCATATGCATTTAACCCTCTAGCTACCATAGGACAAGAATAAATAACCTCAAAAGTGGCGGTGGGATAAGTTGGTAAACTGGCTTTCCCCATCCGCTCTTACTCACCCGCGCTGATAAGCTAGGGGGTTGCCGCATACCGCCACTGTTTGGCAATATCATACGGTAGTTTCCCATACCATCCTCAAGCCACCATAGGACAAGAGAAAATAATTTCGAAGTAGCTGACGCAACGTATGCGGAATATATTGCGCATCATTGAATTACGAGTGTATAGTGGTTAATTCATATGATTAGTAAACTGATAATTAAAAGAAACCGCACTCGCATTTCATTCGTATAGGCCTACTATATAATTTACTTTCATACATCAGATCACGATTATAAACAACTTATGTGGGCAACGGTATCTGGACATTTATTATCTAGGTGTTTATTGTCTGCATCTGGAGGCGCGCGAATCAGTACAACATGTTAACTTTGGTGGTGATACGACGGCTGCCAGGTACACGATCAACAGGTTAACATATTAAACTGCCATAATATATGCCTTTCCATTAATATTATACATATAGCGAATATTGTTATAGGATATTAACTATAATGTAATGGAAATTGGCACAAAAATATTACACACATTTCACTTCAATGTTCAATGTACGGAACAGACTTCTTGTGCGGAGCCGAAAAAGATAGATCGAATCCATCTTTTTGTCCGGTCCGGATTTTGGTAGATGGCCTCCCAATTCACACTACGTACGACCAGCATGCTTGTAAGAGACGTCACTTTGACGTCATAATTTTTCGTATGGGCCGAAAAACGGCACGGAAAACGGCTCTTGTGAACTAGGCTTCACACATACCCATACTCTAACCATGCGGCCTTGTGTGGATTAGTAGATCCGTTGCTGCTTGTTTCCCTTTGGAATATATACATTCATAGTCACGTACACAGTCACGTAGCTAACACATTACAGTATATCTCACAAATACATGTGAGTTACTACATGAATAGGCTACCCAAGATTGATCCACGGACAGTCAGGACGAGAGCCCATGCTTTAACCCGCTACATCACGCCATTTCCTATATATATATTTAGGAGACATAATTCCATTCCATGCTTATTCATGTGACCTATTTTCCAGGAGTAAACTTACAAGAACTTTTTACAATTATTCCCAGCAACTCAGGTTGAATTGATTTAATTTAATTCTCCTCCACGCAAGCATGATGGTTACATAAATTTGAAGTATATTTCTTCTCTTCTCTATGCAAGGACGTTGTTTGATCCTAGATAAAATCATTTACGCATGCATTAAGCTGACATGTGTTTGTGTGATATACTTCATAATCAACTAAGGCTCAGAATATGTCTGTGTGATTTGTAGCATAATTAACACCTTATTAGCAGGCTAGGCGGTCTATTTATATGTAGTGTTTTTAGCCAAAATTGGGCTGTTTACGTGATCATTTTCATGCCTAAATTAGACCCAGAGCGTAAAACATGTATCTATCCCTGAAAGGGCCTAAACAGAGCTTTCCAATGACACCACAACGATCCTTTTATGACGGCTAGTTTTCTTGCAACAACCGCGCAACACGAGTGAAAAAAGCATGTAATTCGGTACTTTCCCCATACAATTCAGTATGTAGCGAGTGAGAGAGGGAGGGAGGAGGTGGGATTTGTGTCAGTAGGTTCGCCGCGGTGGTCTGGAGCAGTCATACGCTCGCTACTCTCCTGCCACCACTTGTCTCTCTCTCTCAGCAACATTACGTCCTGAAATTGCCACACGACCTATGTCGCGCGCCGCCAGATAGTCCAGATTTATTATACTCGACTTATGTTGCGCGCCGCTTGTTAGGGGTTAAAACCCTTTCTACCCCAGAGAAAGTTTGACAATTTTAGTTTAGTTAACTCTAAGCTCTTTAGTTTTCTATAGCTGGTGCTCTAAAGATATTAGGTTTTAAACCAGTAACTTAAATAAAATGTTGAACTGTAGATAAACACAAATAGGATACAACAGGCACCTACTGATCCTCAGGGAATATTAATGCATCACTCGTGCTTGCAGCTGTGATGAAAATAAAATTAATTCAATACAATAAAACACTCACACACACATACACAAACACACACACGCCTACGCCCACGCCCACATACATATTAAGCACAGTCACACGCATATACCGTTGTATATGCATTCACACTCACACGAAATCTCTCTCTCTCTCTCTCTCTCTCTTTTGCTATGTGTGTGTGTCTGTGTGTGTAGTTATTTGTGTATATACTGTATGTGTGTACGTATATTTTCTTACCATTTTCTGTATATTAATTTGTTGCACCACATCTTATTGTGCGTGGCTTACTTAATCATCAAAATCCTCCTCCGTTGTGTTTGCCACTTCATTACGTTTGTACACATCTTCTTACTCATTTTCGCAATTTTCACAACATATATACTCTAGTTAATGCTTCCTTCCTTAACCCTTTAAAGATTAGAACACATTGGACACTATTCTAGCTATCATTAGACTATTTTATGCAGCTTAGGAAGGATTTGTGGGATTGCAAAGGGTGAAGATTATCTCATTTATTCTTCTGACTTCCATATATGTTTCCTAATCTGAATAAAATCGTCTAATAACAACCAAAAAACATAAACGAAATGCGTCATCGTATCTTTTAAGCGTTAATGAATCTTTTAGGACGCTCGGACACGAATTCTGATCCGATCTGACTCGTCAAAGTGCTTATATGAGGCCCCCATTGCATATGCTAGAGAGAGAGAGAGAGAGAGAGAGAGAGAGATTGCAAATAGATACAATTGAATCCTGCTTCCAAAGAAATGTTTCTGAGTGTAGGACGGCGCCATTACTTTGAGCTTTTGGGTTACACGAGACGATTCTATTCAACTTAGAAATAACAACGTATAGAAGGAAGGCAAAAATTATGTCAATTAAGGGGAGACTGACCGTTTGTTTGGTCTATTAATTCATTTATTCATATATTTGTTTAGTTTCCTCCCTAGACCTCCATCAAGCTTAGAAAAGAAAAAGAAAAATAATTATGTACATTTTTCGGTAGAAAAATGTCCCGGCCGAAGGCCGAGTCTTCTTAAAATTGCAGGCTCACTATCGCTCGCCAGGAAATAGTAGACACCTAAATGGCACGAAAGGTCTTAAAATTTACAACGAAATGGAGCGAAAGGTGCTAAAATCGCTAAACTAATGGGCCGAACGTCTTAAAATCTCAAAACTATTGGGGCTAAACAAGGGGGAAGGGGGTCCAGAAAAACGGTCTGCCTCCCTTTAACCCTTGGACTAAAACATCTCCATCGTGTCAGTGTCTGGTGCGTCGTCCTAATGGGTATTATGATATTTTCGTTAAATATTATTGACAATTTTGATTGAATTCGGCACTTTCGAGCAGTCTATGTTCAGTTTGCCCCCTAAACTATTAAAATGCCTCCTCAAACCTCCTTCAAGCTGAAAATATATAATTATATATATATAATATATAAGTAACACCCCGTTCTTTAACATTAATATCTAATACAAACCCCAATGTACTTGAATAATAATAATAATAATAATAATAATAATAATAATAATAGTCACCTCCAGATCCCCGTCAATGCAAATATGTATTTTTATTTTTAGTAGAAATATGGGACGTCCCGGCCGAAATCCGGTTTCTCCGAATCTCCAGGCTCACTATCGTTCGCCCAGAAAAAAATCGACAGAGAAATGGGGTGAAATGTCCTATAATTGCCAACTTATGACGTGAAACATCTTTAAATTTCCAAGCTAAAGATGTGATACAGGGAATACTCAAAGAGACCCTCCACGCAACAGATAAAGTTAAAGTATACATACAAATATCTTGTCTAGCCAAATATTTAATATAATTAATTATAATCAAGTGTTTTAATGATTTCTCTAATGGCTTTTAATCCTTGACTAAGCTGCTGACAATATCTCTCTCCGCTCTGGGTAAAGCCACTTTCACACATTCATGATGTTGGTCCCGATGTACCACGATTTGAATAACGGGACACAACGTGGTGCAATCCCCAACGTGTGTCGGGGTCATCGGGGAGCGACGTGTTACCCACGGTGCGGGACGTGGTAAATCGGGATTGGCTACCAAAGTATTGGATTTGTTAAAAAAATTTGCACGATGGACTTTTGGCGTGGTACTATCGGGTGGGTACATCGTGTTGACGTTTGGACAGCGTGTTGAGCACCGGGTTTACATCGGTACACATGTTGGCATCTGGGTGCATCGGGAACATTAATGGGTTGTTTTTATCCCCAAAATACAAAAAACAAAATATATAATGTTTTGGTCATGCTACCTAAGCCAAACTGCAGCTGAATCCATGCAATAGTTTCGGAGATATCGGCGTTTGAATGCAAATTATTAGCGCCACAGCGAAATTACCCAGCGGCGAAATTACCCCGTCTTACCCTATCTATTTTTTATCGGTAAAAATGGGGAGGGAAAGAAAGGGCGGGCGGATGAACAGTAACCTTCACCTACAGTGAAATTCCACATATTATTATTATTATTATTTTTTTTTTTTGAAATCTTATACAATAACCTTTCCTCTTGCCGTTCATAAAAAATATTTAAATAAAAAAACAATTATTATGGGTGAAAACCAACTGCGAGCGAATATTTTGGTGCGGCTGGGATCCTAAAAAAAGCGAAAAACTATTGTTATAGATTTATTTCTATAAAGTCCAATATTGATGATAGCATATTCTAAACACCGCCATCATGTTCAGTGGGAAAAATAGTTGTGATTTAGTATGAAAATAAAAAAAATAAAAATAAAAAACGATATACCATACCGGTATATCTCATATAGTCTATAATATAACAGTGCGTTTAATCTCCACAGGCAAGGGTCTAAACATAGCTACAATAAAATATGAAAGACGTCGCCAGTACAGAAGGGGTTAATGTGGTCCTACAATATTGTACGGTGTCAAACATGGCCCGCCAGAGCAAATAAGTTTGACACCCCTGGTGTAGAGTGACGTGCAGGTACAGTCCCGGCCATAAGTCCCTTTCCACCCTTGTGCCCGTCTCTCTGAGAAATATGTAGATCAGTCACCGCCGCCTCGGACTATCGCATTAATGAGGTGTGAAGACCGATACGACTATAGATTAACCTTTACCCTACCTCCTTCCATATTCTCTCCTTACCTTCCTTCTTTCTTCGGGTCCCTTTTCCCTTTCTCATTGTGCTCCATCTAAACTAATATTATTTTGATGAGTGTGTTTGATATCGATGTAATATAACACCGTTATGCTAGCTAACTCCGCCCCCTACCTTAACTATTTGCATATTTATAATTATATCAAAGAGAGAGAGAGAGAGAGAGAGATACGTGAAATAATATCGATTATTGTTATAGCACTCGCATAGAAGAGTTGTTCGTGGTCAATGTCTCATCACCTAGTATTAAGAAGGTGTTCTTGATCCTGCTATATCAGAAGACTACCTTTAATATTATTCTACATAGACTACACACAGTTGATTTCATTGAAATTGAGGAACACAGTGGATTAAATACTTTACAATCAAACTACCGTCAATTACCGGGTGATTATGTAAGACCCTTCCTAAGCTAAATACAATGTTCACGGAGCAGTTATATCGATATACTCTAATATATATGCCAAGTTGACATATGACTGCATACTGGGAGAGGAACCGGGAACAACTGCTCCAACACACCAAGATGGAGTGGGAAACCCTGAGGGGTAACCCACACCTTCTGCATAACATTGTGTCATCGATGTCAAATCGATTACAGGAGGTGATTGAACGAGAGGGCCACTGGACTAGCTACTAGGCCTAATTGAAAAGATCATATGCAGGTATCCGTCCCTCTCCCCAAAGTACCCAACTGAAGAACCTCCCCCACCCCCTCCCCAACACTCGCGGTTACATGACGATCCTTCCCCCCAGCCGCCCTCGTCTGAAAATTCTCCCCACAATATTGAATACAAATATACTATATCATGATAAAAAAATACATTATTTATATTACCTTCATTATTACAATGGAAATTGCATATAATCTAATCCAATCTAACATAACCAACATAACCTAACATAACCATAGCCTTACCTAACATTATTCAGATAACCATTATTATGACAGTGGATATTGCATAGCCTAATCTAACCTAAAATAACATAGCATAACACAAGGTAAGGTAAGGTTAAGTTACATCCTGTGAATCATATGTTTAGAACAGCTGTGTTGATCCAAGGGGGATATATATATATATATATACTGTATGCTGTATATATATATATATATATATATATATATATATATATATATATATATATATATATATATATATATATATATATATATATATATATATATATATATATATATATATATATATATATATATATATATATATATATATATATATATACTGTATGCTGTATATATATATATATATATATATTATCCTCATGGAAATTGTATACTACATATAAGAACACACAAAGGCTACTTCTTAGATGTGTATGGAAGAGGCAGGAAGCATTGCTGTCTGTAGCAAGTGCTTTCCCCAGAGCTGAATGACCAACAGAGATGTAGATTACGTCTGCTGTTCTATTACTCACACTTATAGATATCCGAGAACTCTATTTGCCTTATTTAAAGCACTAATGCATTGATTTCTAGGTTTAAAATCACAGTTGACGATGACTCCCAAATATTTTTCATTATCTGAGTTTCTTATATTCACGTTATGTAATTTACAGTATATCCTGCATTTTTTATCGATTTCCCAAATTTGACTATACTGCATTATTGTATCTACATTGAACTTCATCTGCCAATTTACTGCTCATTCCTGTAGTGTATATAATATATTTGGAGAGCCTGAATATCATGATCAGAATTTATCACTCTTCCTATTTTAGTGTAACCTACACATTTACTTATTTTGGTAGTTATTCCTACATCAAGGTCGTTAATATATATGATATTAATATGATCTGATCAGGAGCGAAGCTAGCAAACAAGTGTTACATTCCAAATATAAAGAAACACAGTTTAGATCAAACTGCATACTAATATATTAAATGCAGATTTAAGGCCATCCCTAGACAAAGAAATGTGTCAATACTGAATTTTAATCGCCCTTGCAATACGCAAAAAAGTGATTAGTAAGTTGTGTCACTATTGTATCGTCAAGTAAACATTTTAAGGCAATTAATGAGGTGTTTTATTAACTCCAGATTTAATGTTCTCTCTTTCTCTCTCTCTCTATCTTGGAAATATACACATGCAAATAGTCAAGGCAAGGAGAGGACTTAGTGTCCGTATCGTATCAAGTAAACAGTTTGCTTATATATATATATATATATACAGTACAGTATTCGTTAACTCTCTCTCTCTCTCTCTCTCTCTCTCTCTCTCTCTCTGTGAAATATAAATAGACATGCAGTCCTATGCCAACCTGGAATATATATTAGAGTATATCGATATAACTGCTCCGTGAACATTGTATTTAGCTTAGGAAGGGTCTTACATAATCACCCGGTAATTGACGGTAGTTTTATTGTAAAGTATTTAATCCACTGTGTTCCTCAATTTCAATGAAATCAACTGTGTGTAGTCTATGTAGAATAATATTAAAGGTAGTCTTCTGATATAGCAGGATCAAGAACACCTTCTTAATACTAGGTGATGAGACATTGACCACGAACAACTCTTCTATGCGAGTGCTATAACAATAATCGATATTATTTCACGTCTCTCTCTCTCTCTCTCTCTCTCTCTCTCTTTGATATATAAATATGCAAATTGTTAAGGTAGGGGGCGGAGTTAGCTAGCATAACGGTGTTATATTACATCGATATCAAACACACTCATCAAAATAATATTAGTTTAGATGGAACACAATGAGAAAGGGAAAAGGGAAACGAAGAAAGAAGGAAGGTAAGGAGAGAATATGGAAGGAGGTAGGGTAAAGGTTAATATATAGTCGTATCGGTCTTCACACCTCAATAATGCGATGATAGTCCGAGGCGGCGGTGACAGATCGACATATTTCTCAGAGAGACGGGCAAAAGGGTGGAAAGGGACTTATGGCCGGGACAGTACCATATCCGCACAATATAGGTTTATATCAATACATTTTACCTTCCACAATTAGAGAAAATATGATTCATCACAAAGTGTAGCCTACCTGTGGAGATAAAACGCACTGTTTTATTGTAAACTATATGAGATATACCGGTACCGGTATATTGGTATTTTTTATCGTTATTTTTATTTTCAAACTAAATCACAGCTATTTTTTTTCGCTGAACATGATGGCGGTGACTCCCCTGTAGCCAGGTAACTTAGGGTGGAAGCCAGGCACATACCTGGTGGGACGCCTTTCCTCCAAAACGTGTCGTGCTTCTCCACCAGTGGGCCAACACGTTCAAGCAGCTCTCCAAACATGGCTTTATCCACCCCCAGGAAATTTTTGTAGGCGCCGGTGTCTTCCACAGCCAACTCCTTCAGCAGGTTGTCATAGTGGCCGTACTGCCCTCGCCTCAACAGCCACTTCCGGGTCCAGACTTGCCTTCTCCGTATCCTGGGTGGCACCTGATCATCCTGCACATTCTGCAAGGCTCTGTACAGGGCAACATCTAATGTTGCCTGATGTGCTGCCAGATCTACCTGCAGCTGCAGGACCTCGAGTTCATCCATGGTGTAGGGTAGGGCGAGTGGTGCTGACGTGTGGCCGTGGCTTGGGAGGTGTGTAGAGTGAGGTACAGGTACCAGAACCGGCCCCTTTTATATCGAATTGTGTCTGTCACCCCGTCTGTCGTTGTGGCGTCGTGTTCGCCATGTCACACACGTAACACCATCATAAGTCCATCCTCCCCTCGTCGTCTTCCCCTTGTGCCACATGGGGTACGGTTTTGACCGGTCGGGGTACGGTTTTGACCGGAGGTTGGATCGTTAGGGCATTGACGTGGCGCCCTCGTGTTGCAACAGTGGTACCATCTGGCCCGTCGTGGCTACGACGTGTCACCGTCGAGGCTTCGTCGTCAAACGCGTCGTGTCACTGTCTCTGCCGATGTACCAATTTGTGTACCTCGGGGTACATCGGGACCAACATCGTGAATATGTGAAAGTGGCTTAACCCTTCCTTGTGTTCTCCTTGCCAGCTTCATCACCCCTCTTTTTCAGGAATGCACTTCAGATTTTCCTTTTATGCAAATTAATATATGAACAAATACATTTAATATATTGCTTTTTCTTTAATATTATAGGCTACGAGTAAAAATGTAACTAACTTAACATTGTATATTTCTAAACACAACGTGTATACTTTTTCTGTCATTTTAATGTGGGGCATCTTATTGTGTTTTCACCTTATTATATATATATATATATATATATATATATATATATATATATATATATATATATACCAGTATATATATATATTTGTTTATTTTTTACCTCACGTGTTAACGTAGGCTTGAAGCTAAAAGTATTGTGTCTGTTTCTTTACATTCAGTATATGTAATTGTGTTTGTTCTTAAAATATCTCGATAACTAATGTACGGAGAACAAATAGATTTGGACAGTCCCTTTATTTGTTACCCTGAAAGATCCCATTAACTTTTTGTAAACATTGGATATGTGTCCGCTCCTCTATCCCACTTCTCTCCTTTTTGACATATATTGTATATAATTATTACCATGAGAAGATTTGTTCGTTAATCACGATGTTTGAATTAGTACTATAGTATATTCGCTGTAAGTAGGCGATAAATCATGACCTCTATCCTCTGTAACTCAAAAAGGGCTAAAGCAAATTGGCTGTAAATGTCCACATCTATTCCTTGACTGACTCTTCCCAAATGGTAGAAATATTAACTCGATTACTCAAGTCGTTTTTTAGTTACAAAGGTTAGAGGTCATGATTTATCGCCTACTTACAGTGAATAGATTATAGTTCATTGTTCGAATCTGGCTTCACGCACACATTTATAAACTATATGATGACCCCGACATTGCTTTCAGTATTTGCTTTGGTGTATTGCTTTCGCCAGTAGGCTATACATGCTTCATTAACTTCCGTATTCAATTACTCCAGTGTTTTAGTAGGTATGTGTATATGTCTACAGTATTCACAAATATCTCATGAACGAAGAATTAATGGATTTCGACGAGACTTGGTCAGTCCCTGAGGATTACTCAAAGGATTTCATATATCTCTGATTAACATTGGATGACATCCCAACCTCCTCGTCAATAATTTGTCTGGTTGACTAAATTTGGTTGGTCATGAGATCCAGACTACTCTCTAACCAACTGTTATGGAGCTGGACTAATGTGTTGAACTTACCCTCACTGAATTAGCCAAACATTAGTTGGTAGGATAGTAACTGATAGTCCACTTTTATGAAGACAGAATACATTTTGAGAGACTGACTGTTTAGAAATAGCTGAAATATAAGACAAGACAGAGATGGTACTAGTGACAAAACCTCTACTTGTACTAATATGTGTTGTTCGATTAGTATTGGCAAGACAGAGATGGTACTAGTGACAAAGCCTCTACTTGTACTAATATGTGTTGTTAGATCAGTATTGACAAGACAGAGATGGTACTAGTGACAAAGCCTCTACTTGTACTAATATGTGTTGTTAGATCAGTATTGACAAGACAGAGATGGTACTAGTGACAAAGCCTCTACTTGTACTAATATGTGTTGTTAGATCAGTATTGGCAAGACAGAGATGGTACTAGTGACAAAGCCTCTACTTGTACTAATATGTGTTGTTAGATCAGTATTGGCAAGACAGAGACTTTTTCTCGACATCATATTAGTAGTTTAACATTCAACTTGGATAGTATGTAAATGTTCCAATAGGAGCAAATTATATTTACTTCTTAAAAATGGAAAGGGAACCAGGAATCCTTATAATATATGTTGATCCATAGACCTTTTGGGACAAAAATAATATGTCGGACAGCGGGTTTCCAAGGCCCAGCCAAAAGAAGGATAGTGTAAAAAGAAACCTTCAGTCAGACTTTAGTCTTTAAATACACAAGCATCTTTCCAAGAGCAAAATAATCTAGCAATAACAGTATTCAGAGTAAACAAGTCGCTGTATAAGTGAAGGGATTCAAAGTGTCCTTTTACCAACCACTACACTCTCAAGCCACCCCGAGTAACATATTATTGTAACGGGAGCCTAGATTTTGCCAACCAACAGACTCACACAGGCCACGGTACATAACTTTATATCACGAGAGGCATACAGTACCTTAATCTGCCAACCAACAACCCAGTCACACAAGCCACCCGAGTAGCTTATTATCGTGAAGGGGGTGCCTACTGCCATCATAACCAAGGCGACGTAGCGGAAACAGCCAGTAATTGTTACCCTGTCTGTGCCATTAGTGGGCGCAGGGGGGGTTGGGGTGGGGTGGGGTGGGGGAGTTATTAAGCTATTATTGCAGATTACCCATGCTCCAGTGCTGGCTGCTTTAACGGGGAGGAGGGGGTGGGGGGTCGGGTGGAGGGGTAGAGGGGGTGAGGGTTATCCTGGAGGTAATAATCCGGAGACAGCAGGGTGATTTTGTAGATATGATGACTGCAACTAAGCTACACGGGTACATGGGTATCCTGCGGCTGATATGGGTAAACATAATCCAATTAGTATGGGCCAAATGTCTGTTGTTGTTTTTTTAGCCGCCAAATTGCTCCGCGGCCGTTTTAATCCGCAACTGATATGGAGTTAATGGTGAAATGCATTTGAACAATAGATCTGCTTGGCTGTTTTGGTCATTGGCCGGGTTGGACTTTGACCGATACTGGCAAAACTGGGCTGTCAAATTAGTCCAATTGGTAATACCAGAGTAACAGTTTTGGTCTACTACCGTTTAGGTTCATGGCTATTTTGATCCGAGGACGATATGGGCCGTTTTTTTTTTTTTTTTTTTTTTTTTAATGAAAGAGACGAAAGGCAAAACCGCCTGCAGCAAGCTGTATTTGAAAAAAAGAGCGATGTGCTGGTTTAATGTATTGAAATGGATAGGAGAAAGAGGTGTTTGTGAGAGCTAGCTTGATTACTCTGTGTAGGTGAGGCACAAACAGAGACAGTAAGGGAAGCCAGACAAATGAAACAGGAGTTCCAGCATCTGTTTATCATATGCCTAAGAGGTTGCCCATGATGGACCGTTTTGATTTCTGACTGATATGAGTCGAGTCAAGTAATCAAACTTCTGCGATCGGTTTGGATCAAGTGACTGTTTTGATCCACGGTCGATATGTGTTGTGTGGTCGAATTAATGTGTATGATCGATTATAATGGGCCGCTTTAGTCTGCAATCTTTTGTCAAATTACTCCGAGCAGTCGAATCTGATAAACCTTATAATTTGTGTTCTATCTTGGCTGATTGATTTCAAACATTAGTACTTACAGAAAGCAGCATGCATATTTTGTTCAATTGACTAATGATATTTAGAGATGATACCGTGTTAAATGTCCTGAACTCAATTCCTGAGGTGACAAGGAAATATAATATAGGGATAGAATTTGCACCGTGCTTAGCTTCAGTACATTATCCTATAGCAAACTGATATACATTCAAAATCACCCTTGCTGTTTCTAATATATTTTTTTTTTATTTAAAAGACCTCCGTCTACGTATTGTGAAAAACCTGTTATCCTCCGGTAAATTGCGGGGGTGAGTGAGTGAAGTGAGAGACAGTGAATTGTATGATGGATACATGTTTTTCATAATAAGTGTTGCTAGCCCCAAACGCGCGAGCAACTGTGGCTTTCAACCATCCGACGCATCTCCTTTTAGTTTTGTACATCAAACATGTTAGATACAAATAAAAAAAAATTGTACACCCTACCGTGGAAAGACTACGGATGCACCACTCCTGCCCGGGCCTCACACAGTGGCATGGCCCAGTCGTACTGAGCTCATGACTATATATACATTTGTTCACAATAATAACACAGTATGTAATAATAACACAGTATGTAATGGTATATCGTGCCTAAGGGGGGAGTTGGGTGGCGTGAGTGTGTATGACGTCCGAGAAGATAAAACAGTGATGATGCAGTTTGGAAAGCTGCACCACACAGAGCTATTCTCTACATTTTATTAATTTGTCATTTTGAATAAGAGTTCCAGGTATCATGTGTCCAGTAATTAAAGTGGCAGGTCACGAAATATGTAGGCTATGTCTGAAGAGAGTAAAGCATAGGAAACAGAAGAAAAGTGTTGTGGCAAGCGGCCGATTTAGACCAGTATCGAATTAAGTAGCTGAGCCATTTTGGATCACGGCAAAATTCAGCCAAGCAGCCAACTACGTCCCCAGTGCTGTTTTGCCCACAGGTTAGTAGTAGATTGAGCCACATATGGTATGTCCACTTTGGAACACAGGACCAATCTGTTCCGTGATTTTTTTCGCTGGCCAAATTGAGCTATGCTGTCGGCAATGGCGATCGTCTTGCACTGCGGGGTTATTATGTGCCACATTATCATTTAGACTGCGGCCATTTTGGGAATTGTGACCCTTTAAGGCCATGGCCGAATTGTGCACAGCAAGTAGCTTGGGCGGCCGTTTTAGCTACCTGGCCTTTTAGGTCGCAGTACTGGATGGCTTCAAGGTCCTAGAGGGCCAAGGCTAATGTGGGTCGAGTGGTCGAATGGGCAAAGTGACGTACTATAAACCTTCTCCAAGTCCTCCTCTATCCCTCGTGTAACTTTCTCTCAAAGGTCTCTAGTGAATCCTGCTTTGATAACTATGTTGATCCCAATAAAATAAGAAGAGCAATAGTGAGTTCAGCATTCATATACATTCTGATCCTTTACACGATGGATGTAAAACAATGTGATTAAAAAGATAGATGCAGGTATTTGTAATTAATGCAGCACACAATAAATGACACAATAAATTACCTATAGCAGCTAGTCCAGCAACCCACCCGTCTTTAAAGTTTACTAGTAACGAACCAAATAGTAGCATCGAAAAAGTCCCTAATTTCAAGAAAGCAAACTTCCATAAACTTAGAGCTATGTTTAAAGAAACTGACTGGAGCTTTTTAATTCACAATAACGACATAAATGCATCTTGGAAATTATTCGAAGCCACTTACCTAAAAGCAGTGCAACACTGCATACCATCGAAAATACGGCGTCCAGGCCATAATAATAAGCCCAAATGGTGGAATAAAGATATTTCAAACTGCCTGCTTGCTAAAAAATTTGCTAATGATAGATTAAAGTCCTCACAAAATGACGAAGAACGGCTGTAATTTGTAGAGCTACGACGCAAAGCCAAAAAGTTAATTAAGCAAAGTAAAAAGACCTTAGAGTTACATATTGCGAATCAAAGTAAAACACACCCGAAAGAATTCTATAGTTATATCAGAAAGAACAAAGTAGTTACTTCAACTGGTGGACCGTTAGTCGATGAAAATGGAGAATACACCAAAGACGAAGTACAAATGAGTAATGCCCTCAATACCTTCTTTGCATCAGTTTTTACAACAGAAGACCTCAGTGATATCCCTACACCATCGCCGATTCAGATTGATAATTCAGATGTTCTAAGCAATATCACCATTACAGAGAGAGAAGTATTGAATTGTTTAGATAAACTCAAGGTAAATAAAACGCCTGGTCCTGATACAATCTCGCCTAGAGTTTCTAAAGGAAGCTAAGGATGAGCTCTCCAAACCACTGACATTACTAGTCAATAAATCCTTGCAGTCTGGAACTATGCCCGATCAGTGGAAGCTAGCCAACGTAACACCGATATTAAAAAAGGTAGCAAATCCCTACCCAGTAACTATCGTCCAATTAGCTTAACCTCAGTTGTATGTAAAATGCTAGAAACGGTCATACGAGACAGACTCGTAAATCACTTAGAGGAAAATAACTTACTTAAAGATACTCAACACGGCTTTCGTAAAACGTTCCTGTTTAACAAACCTCTTAGACTTCTTCCACGATATGCTCAACCTCCTACGATGAGAGTAAAGCTGTAGATATTATATACCTTGATTTTCAAAAGCCCTTTGACAAGTTCCCCACAAACGTTTACTGCTAAAACTAAAAGCGCATGGAATACAAGACGGTGTGTTGAAATGGATAGAAAATTGGCTCAGCGACAGAAAGCAAAGAGTAGTCATAAACGGTAAGGCATCTAAATGGACCAATGTAAGTAGCGGGGTACCCCAGGGATCGGTACTAGTACCATCTTCTCTTTCTAATTTACATCAACGACATAGATGAGGGTCTCACCTGTACAATCTCAAAATTTGCTGACGATACACAAATTGCAAATAGCGTACTCTCAAAAGAACAAGTTGACGATAGCACACAATCTAGATAAATTGTCATGTTGGGCCCAAATTTGGCAAATGAGTTTCAATGCGGATAAATGTAAAGTACTACATATCGGATACCTAAATGAGAAAGCAAACTATTCGATGAATGGCACTCAGCTTAAGAATGTAAACAGAGAAACCGATCTGGGAGTAACAATATCGAGTAACCTAAAACCGAGTCAACACTGTTCAGAAGTTGTTAAGAAGGCAAACAAAATAATTGGCTTTATAGGCAGGTCATTTGAGCATAAATCCAAAGAAGTTATCCTAACCCTTTACAATTCCTTAGTCCGCCCTCTTCTGGAATACTGCGTTCAATCCTGGTGCCCTTATTACCAAAAAGATATAAATGAGCTAGAACGAGTTTAACGTAGTGTTACCAAAATGATACCTAGCCTAAAGAACAAACCATACGAAGAGCGTCTTAGAGAATTAAATCTATTTCCTTTAACCCAGCGCAGATTAAGAGGTGACTTAATTCAAGTGTTCAAAATCATCAAAGGCATCGAGAATATGAACTGTAGTAAGTACTTCACTATCGACCAATCTATTACACGCGGGGAAACGGTTGCAAAATTATTGGTAAATCTTTTAACTCACACGAATCTAAGAATTTCTTCTTCAATCGAGTTGTCAACTTGTGGAATGGGCTTCCCCGAAACGTTATAGACTGCATCACCGTTGATTCATTTAAACTCCGATTAGACAAATATCTCGCATCAAACCCGCGACTGACTGCGTTTGTAAATGAATAACTTTATTTTATCCCCCCCTCAGTTACTAACCCATTCTGTCCCCTACTAACTTCCTAATCCTGCCACGGACATTAGTTCCAGGGCAGTAATTCCCTTTTCAATGTTCCCTTACCCACTCTAAACCACTGTTTGGACACTTGATCCTCAGTGTTTTGGAGGACAAGCAACCTAGAAGGGCCACTAGATATGTTGTTGCTTGATTTCCTTTGTACTCCTTTGTACTCTTTTGTACTCCTTTGTATCCCGGATCGATTCTGAGATCGGCCCAACATTCATGAATTATTTCTGACTTCTAACCCTTCTTCTTATACTGTCAATCTTGTCTCTCCTTTGAGCTCCTCCGGCCAAAAGCTTATCTCCGTTTCCTGTCCTATCTCTTCAGTACGGCCACAAGATCCTCCCAGCCGGTGGCGCTTGTGGCACTTTGGCACTGCCGACTGGGAGGCTCTCCGGCAGTACTTCTTTGATTTCCCATGGAATTACTTCTGCTTCCGTGGCAGAGGACCCGAAAACAGTGCTGAACGCATTATTGAGGTAATCCTCTTGGGCACGGAAGCGTGTATTCCATTTTCTTTCTCTTAGTGTGATGCAAAAATATCTTGGTTTACTCACGCTTGTTCTACTGCTGTCCACAACAAGGAGGAAGCATTCAAACGGTACCAACGCCTTAAAACTTAAGAATCTCATTCTTCTTATGTTTCTGGCCGGAATCAAGCCAAATCTGTTCTTCGACTTGCCAAGCACTCTTTCATCAATAATAAATGCACTGAACTATATAATTCTAGCTCTTCCCAAGCTTTCTGGCATCTAGCCAAAAGCCTCTCCAACAATTTTTCTTCCTCGTTTTCCCACTCTGATGGCACAACCATAATTTCTTCCTCTGACCAAGCTGAACTCTTCGCGCAAACTTTTGCTAGAAACTTAACCTTGGATGATTCCGTTGTTATTCCTCCTTCTCCACCTCCCTCTCTCCTACTTATGCCTAATATCCTAATCTCTTCTAAACATGCACTTTCTACCCTCTCTGGGCTTAATACTAAGAAGGCGTACAGTCCGGACGGTGTTCCTCCTGTTGTACCATAAAAATGTGCTTCCGTGCTGACCCCCTGCCTAGGCAAACTCTTTCGTCTCTGTCTCTCATCTAACGTCCTCCCTTCTTGCTGGAAGTTTGCTCTCTTTCAACCTGTCCCAAAGAAGGGTGACCACTCTCAACCCTCTACCTATCATCCAATTGCTCTCATCTCTTGTATCTCTAAAGTTTTGGAAACTATTCTTGCTTTCTTCTCATAATCTGCTCTCAGATCGCCAGTATGGCTTCCTTAAGGGTCGCTCTACTGGTGATCTTCTTTCATATCGTACTAACTCTTGGTCATCCTCCTTTCGGGACTTCGGTGAGACTTTTTCTGTTGCACTAGAATATCGAAGGCCTTCAATAGAGTCTGGCACAAATGTTTAATTTCTAAACTACCCTCCTTCGGTTTCTATCCCTCCATCTGTGCCTTTGTTTCTAATTTATTTTCCAGCCGTTCCATAGCTGTGGTTGTGTACGGTCATCGCTCATTTCCTCATCTTACCAACTCCGGTGTTCCTCAGTGTTTTGTCCTATCTCCTATTCACTTTCTAATCTTCATAAATGATCTTCTCAACTGTAGGCTACATCCAGTCCCATCCATTCATATGCAGACGACTCTACCTTACACTACTTAATTAGTTTTCCAGAACGCCCCAGCCAGGAGTCCCTCAAAAACAAACGTAATGAAGCCATAGAACACTTATCTTCTGATCTAGCTACTATTTCCAATTGGGGTAGAGAATACCTTGTTGCATTTAATGCTTCCAAGACCCAATTTCTCCATCTTACTACCCGTTCGGAACCTCGAGAGGACTGTCCCTTATTCTTCAACAATACAAAAATCAATCCTTCATCTTCTCTCAATAATCTCGGTGTCTCTTTTTCTTTTGCTCTCACTTCGAAGGACCATATTACCAGTCTTGCTAAGGCAGCCTCCCAAAAGCTGGGTGTGCTCAACCGCCTCAAGGGGTTCTTTACCTGTGCTCAGCGTCATGCTCTGTACCGGGGCACAGTGTGTCCTTGTATTGAGTATTGTTCACATGTGTGGGGAGGCTCTCCTCACAAAGCACTCCTAGACAAAGTAGAAAGGAAAGTCTTTCGTATCATTAACTCCCATCCACTCACTAACTCTCTGTAATCTCTCTCTTCGCCACAATGTTGCATCTATCTCGCTCTTCTATCGCTACTACAATAATCAGTGTTCCTCGTAGCTTTCCCAGTGAATACCAGCTCCTCTACGTAGGGTACATAGTACCCGTCTTGCAACACAGTCCCACGCCTACTCTGTGCAACTCTCCAACCCAAGAGTGAAACGCTATTCTCAGACTTTCTTTTATTCAACTGCTGAGCTCTGGAACTCTCTCCCAGAACCAGTCTTTCCCTCTTCCTATGACTTAAATTGTTTCAAATTCTGTGTGTCCAGGCATTTTAGCTCGAACGTCCCTTGATTTCGGCCCTGTCAATCTTTCAACTCTGGGGGAGGCACTCGCTACAGGCAGTTGTGCCTTTTGTCTCCCTTATTCACATAGAAAAAGAAAATAAACACAGCTGCACCTTAAGTTTAAAGAATATTATGTCAATAGCATGTGCAAAACTTGATCCATTTTAGATATATTTTTAGTTCGTGATATATTAATATGACATCAACATTTTATGCTGCAATGTAGTTCAATGGTATGAAATTACCAACACCAAAATTATGATTACGGCAAGCACCTCCTCGCGCTAAATAGTCAGTCTGCCCTGATAATTATTGGGTGTGCGTAAGACAAAACACGGTATATTTTGTTTGGTGTCTATTTATGCTACGTTCCATCAATGTATGTAGCTGTATATATCTTATTAACTCTTGTGTTGGGGTGTCCTATTTAAAAAAAAAAATATCGTTTACTTTTAACACAGTCTGGTCCAACGTCTTGTGGGTTATTTTGATATTATGTTTCATTAATATAGAGGTTTTTACTTGTTGTTTTGCCAATAACGAGCATTGTATTTAGTGTGACCTTTACGCTAAAAAAAAATCCGTCCTTGATTTCCTTCAAATTAAAAATCCCCCCTCAGACCCCATTCAAGCTAAATTTACACGCTGTTCGTTAGTAAAATGTCCTGACAAAAATCGACCCCTGCATAGGGTAAACCTTGCATTATCGCCACACTTAATTGGGTGAAGCGTTAAAAAATCTCCAAACTAAAGGAGCGATACAGGTTAGATTAAAAAAGACCCCCTCTGACCAAATAGGATTAACCCATTCAGTGCCGCTGCCGTCACGTTTTGGACGATTTTTGCATGTATACATTATTTTTCTAGTTTCCTCCCTAGACCTCCTTCAAATTAAAAACAAAAATCCATTAGATCCCCCTTCTATATTAATTTATAAAATTTTTGGTAGAAAAATTTCCCGGCCGAAGGCCGGTTCTTCCAACATTACAGGCTCACTATCGTTCGCCAGGGAAAAAATCGACACCTAAATAGCACGGAAGGTCTAAATATTGACGAAGAAATGGGGCGAAAGGTCTTATAATCGACTAACTAATGGGGCAATCATCTTAACATCTGAAAACTAATGGGGCTACACATGAGGGAGAGAGTGGTCCAGAAAACCGGCCCATCCCCCCTTAACTTTATTCTGGCTGCTAGTTGACGATAGTATTCAACTTAAACAAAGTATATCTAGAATAATATAATGACGTCGCCGGTTAAAGAGTGTGTTGCTAAAATATAAGTCTGGTTTCGTGAGCACTCCGTCTCGTCCGTGGGAGATGACCAAATATATAGGCGTACGAGTGGGTGATACTTACTGGGGGACAATTTCGGTGCAATTATTGGGCTTGGATAGGATATATTTACTGTAACTAGTACCAAAAATCTACACGTTCGAGTGGGCCTTATTACTGGGGGACATTATGGTTTAATGTGGGGGTTCGGATGGAATATATTTAGCCATAACCAAAAATAAACATTATGGTTTAATGTGGGGGTTCGGATGGAATACATTTAGCTATTACCAAAATTAAACATTATGGTTTAATGTGGGGGTTCGGATGGAATATATTTAGCTATCACCAAAAATAAACACGCTCCAGTGACTGGGGGACAATTTGGGTTCAATAAAGTGGGCTAGGGTGGGATAATATTAGCTAGTCTGGGGAATCTTGGTTATATAAAGGACACCCTGTAATAGATGGTTTCCCGGTTGATGGGGGAATACCTTGCATGTTAGGGAACCAATGTGGGAGGTAGCCTGGTTAGTCATGTAAAGTCGCCTGCACAAGTAACTGGTACACAACTTTATGATGAACTCGAGGCAGTGAACATTGATTGAGGGAAAGTACTTGCATGGACATGTGCTTAAAGGGAATGTCTTAAAATATATAATCGGTGTGACAGAATTGTTTAATCTAATTTGTACCACCTTTCACTGCTGGGAATTGTACAGTAGAATGCAAGACAACACGGCCGAATGCAAAATCGGCTACTTGGAACATTCGGTTGAACACAAATGTCTCTTCGATGAGAATTTAACCTAATCTAGGTTAACCTAAGCTAACCACAAATGACATATCACAACCTAAGTTGACCTGACCTATCATAATCTAACCTAAACTAACATACTCCTCTTTGTGGCTGAGTTTTATTACCACGGAGAGGGCGACTACTAGAGGGCGAACTCATTCTGGTCGAACTCACCAAGAGGCCGAGTTTTCCTTTATATAAATACTTTGAAAGAATAACTCGTTCAATATACCAGGACGTATTTCTCATTACATTTTTACTAACAAGATTATGTTATGGATCTTGGCAAGGATCTCTAGGTATTAGAGGAGTAAAATCCATCTTAATATATCTTCAGACTTCTATAATTCCTTCCTAAACCGAATATAAACGTCTTTAATGATGTTCAAAATAAAATCAAGAAACGTGTCATAGGATCCTGAGAATGGTTATCTGAAAATTAAGCACTGAACATGTTTACCGGCATGGTTTAAGATAATAGAAGCCAATCATGCACTAATTGTGTATATATTGTATCCGAAGGGAACGAGAGAAGGTACAGTACATGGTTGTCGGGTAAGGTGGGATATTGTGTGAATGATTGTGAGAACGTGGTTGATCAATGGCACCTTTTATGAGGAGAGTAGGGCAATGTGTGGGTGGATTTTATTTATTTATTTTTAATTTGTATTGTCTATTTATTATTATGTTTGATTTGTTTATGGGGGGAGAGGGGAGAGGGCGATGTTTAGCTTGCGAGAGGTGGACATTGTTTGTTTTTTTGTTTTTGTTTTTTGCAATGGGGATTATTGTCGTATTTTAGGCAAGTTTAGTACATCTCAAACTGAAATATTAGTTAATGTGTTTGATTGCTTTGTTTTCATATTGTTTCGATATGTTCTATGGAAATTTCGAAGAATAATATAGCATTATAATATGTTTACTGGAGAATAAGGCAAAATAGACAATCTCTATTAATATCATCCGTGCAATTTTATATCTAGCTTTGGTTTTCATATCTGAAGCATTCTTTATGGTTTGTATTGAACAGTGACGACAACACATGAACAAAATCAATATAATTACGCGAATAGTCAATGACATAATTATGTTGAGTTATACTGTATGTACTCATGTATGTAAGTATGTGTTTTTGTATGCATGTGTGTATGTATTTATGGTGTATCTACATACGTGTGGGCATGTGTGTGTGTGTGTGTGTGTGTGTGCGAGCGAGCAAAGTGGAGTTTTTGTGGATTTAATCATTAGTTTAATTATTTGCTAAATATCATGTTTGTATATGTGGAGTTTGGTTTGAGGTATTGTTGTTTAGGGAAATATGAGGATAGAGTTAGGTGCGTGAGTGGGTGGAATGGGGTTTATGAGGGTGATTGATATGGTAATTTGGTTTTGATTGATTTTGATTGATTTGATTTATTTATTTTTATTTTGCCAATCAAACATACAATATATGTTAATTTTACAATAACAAAATATCATGGCTGCGCCTTTTGAGAACAATCTCTCTTAAAGGCACCTTGAATACAACTCGATGGTTATTTTACATACAGTAAGATTATTAAAACATGTCATATTATATAATTATAGCTAATGAGGCACAGCCCCAGCCCCGCAGCCACAGCAAGAAGGGATTCGGAACAGTGGCCAGGTATAATTACCTAGCCACCACCCCGAACCACCCCCCACCCAGACCGCTGTGGGTAGAGCAAACCCCAGCCTTATATACAGTACGGTACCTACATATTGATCAACACCAGAACAGTATCTTAATTTGTTTCCGATATAAAGGTAATTGTAATTTAGGGTTGTGGCAGTATTATTGTCAAATGTTAAGTAAGATTAATATTTAGACATTAGTGAAGATTTGAGTGATATTTTGAAACTAGGCAGAGTGGGTTTATTTTGTAAGTCAGGAGACAACTGATTCCAAAATTTCGCACCATGGTATTTTATTGATGTCTGGGATTGTCTAGAGGTCATTAGGGGAATATTTAAATAATTTATGTTTCTTAATGCATACCTGTCATTTTCACGATGTCTAAATAATTCCACATTGTTATGGCCGTTTAATGCTTTATATACAAAGATAGCACTGCAAAATATGTTAATATCTTCAAATTTTAAGAGATTAAAGTTGTCGAAATAGTTCATTGGTGTGAGCATATTTGGATCTAAATGTAATTGTTCGTATACATTTTCTTTGTGCAACTTCAACAGGTTGTAATTTACTTTTACCCGTCACTCACCATACTGTATGACAGTATAAGAGAAATGAATAAATTACTGAATAATATAACAGTTTTAGGGCATTTAAATCAAGACATATGTTAATGTTAATGCTTCGAGGTGTTACAGAGAGTTTTGGTGGATGAGTGTTTGCGTTGGCTATATTTAAGCTATGCACTGTGGCATTTGTGTGCGAGTATAATAGACTATGGCATGCGTGCTGTGGTATTTCAGTATTTAATTTTGTATATGTGCTGATGGATGGCCATATATATATATATATATATATATATATATATATATATATATATATATATATATATATATATATATATATATATATAGAGAGAGAGAGAGAGAGAGAGAGAGTAAGACACACACACACAGAATCGTGTGAGTGCATTTGTTAAGGGCATGTCTGTCTGTATCTGTAAATATTCTGGATTTGTTTTCCAATATCCCCCGTTTTTGCATATCCATCTATATTCTCAACCTCAATGATGTTCACCCTCCGCCCCTGGCCCACGCACCGCACCAGCAGCGGTATGACAGGAGTGAAATATTAATAGCTGGTCCTGTGTTTCCTAAAGGGCTGGCTAGTGTAATTAAACTCAGCCTAGCACGAGAGGGAACAACTTCACACAATAAACACAGGCGGGGGATGAGGGGAATGGTGGGGATGGGGGCGAGGGGAGGAGGAGGAGAATGAAACGTGAAGAGGTGCTTTGCATGGTGGGGGAGCTGGGAAGAGAGGAGGAGCAGAATTGGAGAGGTAGAGGGGCCAGTATTGGGAAAGGTTGAGGGATGAAGGAGGGTAGAAGGATGGGGGAGGGGGATGAATAGGGAGTCAGAAAGATTGAAGGGGCTCGAAGGAGGAAGAGGAGGGGCTAAGGGGACCAGAAGGAAGGAGGGGGGAGGATGAAGGGATCAGAAAGAGGGAAGATGAGGTAGGGGAAGAACTGGAGGGATGAGAAGGAGGGAGCAGGAGAGCTGAAGGGGGCGGAATTGAGGAGGGAGGGAAGGGATGAAGATGACAGAAAGAAAAAGTAGGAGTGCATGGGCCACAAGGAGGAAGGGGGAGGGCTGCAGGGGCCAGAAGAGTGGAAGGGGAGGGGGCTAAAGGAGGCAGGTTATGGGAGAGGGGAGGAAGGTGGTACGGGTGTTGGCAACTCGTAAATGCATTGCTCTCTGTTCCCTCCCAACTTACGCGTTTCGGACCAGGGCATGTCTGAAGTTAGTAAGGGAATCTGTCAGGAGTTCCCATAAATGCCTAGGAGGTGGATGTCTGAAATGAGTTCCGTAATCGGTCAGGCTTGTGAATATATTCTCTTCTTAAGGGAGGAGGAATACACTGACAACGCTTTGAAAAATATTGATTATTTTATAGTGGTAGAAGAGAAAGAGAGAGAGAGAGAGATGCAACATTGAAATTAGTATAACATGTTGAATACCTAAAATGAATAAGTAAATCATTTGGGGCACGTGTAAATGGATTCATCTGAACAAAGTCTTAAGGGGAGGTCTCCACGTGAGGGATTTTTTTCTTGACCCCTTTCTCCCTCATGTTTAGCCCCATTGATTTTGATATTATAAAACGTTTGCCCCATTAGTTTAGCGATTTTAAGAAGTTTCACCCCATATTAAGACCTTTCGTGCAATTCAGGTGTCTATTTTATCCTGGCGAGCGATAGCGAGCCTGTAATTTAAGAGGAATCGGCCGGGACATTTTTCTACCGAAAAATGTACAAATTTATCTTGAAAGGGACTCAAGGGGGTGTAATTTTAAGGTTGATGGAGGTCTAGGGAACAAACTAAATACCTCCCCTTAATGCGTTGGGAAAAAAATTGTTGGAGAATTGTTCGGTATACTGATATGTGAGGATAGGCTTACAAGTAAAATAAGGTTTCATCATAACTTACAGTGATAATGGCAAAATAATTTCTATAATTTTCCCGCATCTGTACGAGAGTGAATATGCATAATGAAGCTCCTGTAGAGCTTGAACATGGACTATCATGATGAACCAATAACACTTAGTTATGTCAACTTAGTGCAGTGCTCTAATCTTTTCAATTGTGTCTAAGTGACTTTTGAAGGAATCATGGGTGCTGCATTCTCTAACATCTCGAGGAAACCCATTCCACAAGTTGACAACTCGGATGAAAAACACATTCTTAGAATCATGAGAGTTAAAAGATTTGCCATTGATTTTGCAACCATTTCCTGGCCTGTAATTTGATTAGTCGATCGTTAAATACTTATTGCATTTTATGTTGTCGATGCCTTCGATATGTTTGACCACTTGAATTAAGTCCCTTCTTTATCTGCGCTGGGTTAGAGGAAATAAATACAATTTTCTAACACGTTGTTTGCATGGTTTGTTCTTTAGACTACATTATGGTAACCCTACGTTGCATTCGTTCCAGTTTGTCAATATATTTTCAGTAGTAATGACACCAGCATTTAATGCAATATTCTAAAAGAGGACGGACTAAGACATTTTAGAAATATATGGAATTACTTATGCTCAAATGACCAATGGTTGTGTTTGCCTTCTTACCAACTTCAACACCTTGATGACTGGGTTTTAGGTTACTCGATATTATTACTCCCAAATAAGTTTTTCTGTCTACACTCTTAAGCTGAGTGTCATTCATTGCATTGTTTGCTTTCGGTGTGGAGAGAGCTGGTGATATTAAAACGTTTGTCCCATTAATGGGTCCATTATATGACGTTCTCCCCATTAGTTTGTCGATTATAAAATATTCGACACGTTAGTTTGTCGATTATAAGACGTTTGGCCCATTGTCTTGTTCATTATAATTATTACGTTCACCCCATGAGATTGCCGATTATACACTAAGACATTCATTTTATTGGTTTTTCGATTATAAGACGTTTCCCCATTAGTTTGTCGATTAGCTAATGTGTTTTCCAATTAGCTTGTCTATTATAAGACGTTCGCCCCATTAGTTTATCGATTATAAAAAATTTACCCCATTAGTTTGTTGATTATAAGACGTTCACCCATTAATTTGTCGATTTTAAACGTTCGACCCATTAGTTTGTCTATGATGAGATGTTCGACCCATTAGTTTGTCTATGATGAGATGTTCGACCCATTAGTTTGTCTATGATGAGATGTTCGACCCATTAGTTTGTCTATAATGAGATGTTCGACCCATTAGTTTGTCTATAATGAGATGTTCGACCCATTAGTTTGTCTATAATGAGATGTTCGACCCATTAGTTTGTCTATAATGAGATGTTCGACCCATTAGTTTGTCTATCGACCCATTAGTTTGTCTATAATGAGATGTTCGACCCATTAGTTTGTCTATAATGAGATGTTCGACCCATTAGTTTGTCTATAATGAGATGTTCGACCCATTAGTTTGTCGATTATAAGAAGTTTGACTAATTTGTATGTCGATTATAAGACCTTCATCCCATTACTTTGTTGATTGTAAGACCGTTCCCCCCCCCCCCCCCCCCCCTTGGTGTGTCAATTGTATAACGTTTTATCCAATATTTTGTAAACTATAAAATGTTCGCCCCAATTAGTTTATCAATTATATGGCATTCGCCCCATTAGTTTGTCTATTATAAGACGTTCTCCCCATTAGTCTGTCAATCGTATATAATCGCCACATTCAGGTGCTAATTTTATTCTATAATTCAATCTACTAAAAATGTTGATCTTATAGTCTAAGAAGAGGGAGGGGGAGAGAGCTTGAAGGGGTGTTTTTTGCAGTTAGAGGGGATATTTTGTTTAGCTTGAAGGGGGGATGGAAAGGAAATTATTTTAAGCTATACAAAATCGAAGACTGTCTCGAAACCCTGAATAATAGTAATCGGACTCCATATTGCGAAGTCTAGGACCTCGGAAACTTTGGTGTCGGTGTGGAGGGGAGTTAGTGGAGAACCTGTGATGGAGGAAGTTGTGGAGAGAGTTGGTGGAAAACGAGGTGGACGAGTTGTTCAAGGGTGGACAGAGAGCGACGAGTGAATTTGGGGAGGTGTGTGTGTGAGGGAGAGAGAGAGGGGGGGGGGGGGGAGTAATCATATCCAATATTTCAATTAGAAGAATAGAAAATACAGGACAAAATGAGTTCGAAGATAGATTGGTATCAATACAATATATGTTTTCAGTTGACAGTGTAGTGCAATGTCGTCACCTTAATTACTCAGATATTACCAAGATAATGAAGTGAAGTATGTTGTTAATTAAGAAAAGTTGGTATTTATATGATGCAGAGACAGAGTAGTTTCATATTTTCCCAGTAATTATCGAGCAATCAGCTGTAATGTGATTGATTGCTGTATACCGTCAGCTGAAAATAACACTACTGTACAAAAACACTACCATACTCAACAGGGCTAGAGTAAATGGGCTGTAAATCTCCACATGTATTCCCTGGCTTACTTTTCTCAATTGGTAGAAAAATAAACTCGATTACTATAGTTCTTTTTTAGTTACAGAGGTTAGGAGTCGCGATTTCTGACTTTCCAATAATGAATGGACTATATAGTATTACAGTAGTTGTCTTTATCAATCCTTATGGTATATTACATTTCATCAAACCTGCTAAAGACATCGAAGCAAGTTCATGGTTAAACAAATTCACAGATATCTCAATTATAAACGGCCACACACTCTTAAAGGGAGGTTTTTAGTTTCCTCTCTAGACCTCCATCAAACTTTAAAGAAAAAAACCCAAGACCCCCCTTCGAAATAAATGTGTAAATTTTTTCGGTACAAAACTGTCCTGGCCGGTTCCTCCTGAATTACAGGCTCGCTTTAGCTCGCCAGGACAAAAAATCGAAACCAAACGAGCATGCAAGGTCTTAACTTAACGTGTGTCCAGGCATTTTGACTCGAACGTCCCTTGATTTTGGCCCTGTCACTCTTTCAACTATGGGGGAGGCACTCGCTATAGGCAGTTATGCCTTTTGCCTCCCTCAATCACATAGAAAAAAAAAAAAAAAAAAAAAAAACTTATACAGAAATGGGGCGAAAGATCTTAAAATCTCCAAATTAATGGAGCGAACGTCTCACAACTTTCAAACCTAATAGGGCTAAAGATTAAGGAAAAAGGGTCCAGAAAAAAAATCCTCTTAAGAGAAAATCTGCCCTGACACAGCCTCAACCAAACCGACCACAGCGTAACCCCTTCAGGAGACGATGACGCGATGTTTAACCCCTTTTTGCTACTATTAGACAATGGTATTCAGTTTAAAAAGGGCCTCCAGCAAATAAAAGGCTTTGAACTATCTCACTTATCCCTTCTTGCTACCACAGAGTCTTCATAAAGTGCATACAATCGTCTAAATATAGCTGAAATACAATCAAAGAATCGTCTCCTATACAGAAGGGATTATTGTAATTCTGGTTATCGTTAGGCGACTTTATGCAGTTTTGGAAAAATCTCTAGAAAAAAATGGGATAATAACGATCCTAATTAACCTTGACTTCCAAAATGCTTTCCTAAGTTGAATACATCTGGTAATAATAACCAAAATAAAAGAAAGAAACACGTCCTCGAACACTAAAACGATTATAATGGAATTCGTTTTCTAATCCAATTTAACCCTTTACATATCCAATTACGCATTTCTTGTCTGTTTTCTGGCTATTATTAGATGATTTTATTCAGATTAGGAAGGGTATATGGAAGTCAGAGGGTTAATTGCGATATTCTTTACCTTTACAATCCCCAGAGATCCTCCTTAAGCTGTGTACAATCTTCAAGTGCTAGCCAGCATAAGCAATCAAAATGCGTCATGATCTTGAAAGAGGTAGCCAAAGGTGATGTGATATAGCAAACTCTAGCCCAGACGCACTTCACTAACCAATCTTAAGGGGGGATGGGACTATTTATTTGTTCATTTATGTCTCTTTTCACTATTGTTTTAGTTTCCTCCGTAGACCTTCATCAAACTTATAAAAACACCCGCCCAAGACCCTCCTTCAAGATAAATTTGTACATTTTCGATAGAAAAATTTCCCGGCCGAAGGCCGGTTCCTCTTAAAATACAGGCTCACTTTCGCTCGCCAGGAAAAAACGACACCTAAATGACACGAACAGTCTTAATATTGACAAAGAAAAACGACGAGATTTCTTTAAATCGCCAAACTAATGGGCCGAACGTCAACAAATCTGAAAAATAATGAGGCTAAGCATGAGAGAGATGGGGGTCTAGAAAAACAACTCATCCACCCTTAACCTAATCTAACTTACCCTAATCTTACCCATAGCCGATTAGGAGTGTGGTCAAATGGTTGCGGCCGTTTTGGAATGAGGCCGTTTTGACCTCACCAGCGTATATACTGAAATCTTAGAAGCTTCTGATAGGATTAACCTTTCTCATCCTTTCTGGCAACTATTAAACTATTTTATTCAGCTTACGGAGGGTCTGTAGTAGCTCAAAGGATTAAACGAGAGTCTGTAGCCTTTTCATTGTTAGGTCCTTCCTAAGTTGAATAAAGATACCTATTAGTTGCCAGAATATAATGAAAAGGACTTGACCGGTATTTGAGGTGTTTCCGTCACTAAAATATTCATTGTGCCATTAATAGCATTAATACTTATCCATATGCGCCTATTATGGGTTGATTATAAAGGTATTAACCTGAAACAACAATAAAACGAGTGAAAACAGCGTTTGGATGGTCAAAATCGGAGATATAGCCAGCGAGTTGTATAATGTATGGGTGAGGCAATCTGCTTTCCCGCCAATTTCCCCCAAGGCCACTGAGACACAGTCGATCGATACCCTCTCTCTCTCTCTTGCACTCGCTTGCTATCAGTGATGACCACACCCTCCAATCGGATTTCTAATGTTAGCACGAAAATATACCTCAGAATAAGGGAATAACAGGGAAAATAGGTGATAACTGAAGGAGAGGAGGAAAGTGGGGAAGGAGGGGAGGTAGAGGACTGAGATTTTGCATGGCCCAGGGGCCAAACAAAAATAAAAAAATAAAAAAATATTTTGTTTTCGATGTCAAAAGTTGATTTTTTTTTTCTCTGACTCTTAAGAGTCTCCCCGCAGTGCGCCGGGGGAACTCTTAAGAGTCTCCCCGCAGCTCCCGGGTTAATTGCCAGCATATAATGAAAAGGACTTGACCGGTAGTGAACGGGATAATGAAGATGCTCTCTCTGTATAACCGGTGACACATAAAGGACTTGACCGGTACTGAACGGGATAATGAAGATGCTCTCTCTGTATAACCGGTGACACATAAAGGACTTGACCGGTACTGAACAGGATAATGAAGATGCTCTCTCTGTATAACCGGTGACACATAAAGGACTTGACCGGTACTGAACGGGATAATGAAGATGCTGTCTCTGTATAACCGGTGACACATAAAGGACTTGACCGGTACTGAACGGGATAATGAAGATGCTCTCTCTGTATAACCGGTGACACATAAAGGACTTGACCGGTACTGAACGGGATAATGAAGATGCTCTCTCTGTATAACCGGTGACACATAAAGGACTTGACCGGTACTGAACGGGATAATGAAGATGCTCTCTCTGTATAACCGGTGACACATAAAGGACTTGACCGGTACTGAACGGGATAATGAAGATGCTCTCTCTGTATAACCGGTGACACATAAAGGACTTGACCGGTACTGAACGGGATAATGAAGATGCTCTCTCTGTATAACCGGTGACACATAAAGGACTTGACCGGTACTGAAAGGGATAATGAAGATGCTCTCTCAATATAACCGGTGACACATAAAGGACTTGACCGGTAGTGAACGGGATAATGAAGATGCTCTCTCTGTATAACCGGTGACGCATAAAGGACTTGACCGGTAGTGAACGGGATAATGAAGATGCTCTCTCTGTATAACCGCTGACACATAAAGGACTTGACCGGTACTGAACGGGATAATGAAGATGCTCTCTCTGTATAACCGGTGACACATAAAGGACTTGACCGGTACTGAACGGGATAATGAAGATGCTCTCTCTGTATAACGGGTGACACATAAAGGACTTGACCGGTACTGAACGGGATAATGAAGATGCTCTCTCTGTATAACCGGTGACACATAAAGGACTTGACCGGTACTGAACGGGATAATGAAGATGCTCTCTCTGTATAACCGGTGACACATAAAGGACTTGACCGGTACTGAACGGGATAATGAAGATGCTCTCTCTGTATAACCGGTGACACATAAAGGACTTGACCGGTACTGAACGGGATAATGAAGATGCTCTCTCTTTATAACCGGTGACACATAAAGGACTTGACCGGTACTGAACGGGATAATGAAGATGCTCTCTCTGTATAACCGGTGACACATAAAGGACTTGACTGGTAGTGATCGGGATAATGAAGATGCTCTCTGTATAACCGGTGACACATAAAGGACTTGACCGGTACTGAACGGGATAATGAAGATGCTCTCTCTGTATAACCGGTGACACATAAAGGACTTGACCGGTAGTGAACGGGATAATGAAGATGCTCTCTCTGTATAACCGGTGACACATAAAGGACTTGACCGGTAGTGAACAGGATAATGAAGATGCTCTCTCTGTATAACAGGTGACACATAAAGGACTTGACCGGTACTGAACGGGATAATGAAGATGCTCTCTCTGTATAACCGGTGACACATAAAGGACTTGACCAGTAGTGAACGGGATAATGAAGATGCTCTCTCTGTATAACCGGTGACACATAAAGGACTTGACCGGTACTGAACGGGATAATGAAGATGCTCCCTCTGTATAACCGGTGACACATAAAGGGCTTGACCGGTACTGAACGGGATAATGAAGATTCTCTCTCTGTATAACCGGTGACACATAAAGGACTTGACCGGTACTGAACGAAATAATGAAGATGCTTTCTCTGTATAACCGGTGACACATAAAGGACTTGATCGGTAGTGAACGGGATAATGAAGATGCTCTCTCTGTATAACCGGTGACACATAAATTACTTGACCAGTACTGAACGGGATAATGAAGATGCTCTCTCTGTATAACCGGTGACACATAAAGGACTTGACCGGTACTGAACAGGATAATGAAGATGCTCTCTCTGTATAACCGGTGACACATAAAGGACTTGACCGGTAGTGAACGGGATAATGAAGATGCTCTCTCTCTATAACCGGTGACACATAAAGGACTTGACCGGTACTGAATGGGATAATGAAGATGCTCTCTCTGTATAACCGGTGACACATAAAGGACTTGACCGGTACTGAACGGGATAATGAAGATGCTCTCTCTGTATAACCGGTGACACATAAAGGACTTGACCGGTAGTGAACGGGATAATGAAGATGCTCTCTCTGTATAACCGGTGACACATAAAGGACTTGACCAGTAGTGAACGGGATAATGAAGATGCTCTCTCTGTATAACCGGTGACACATAAAGGACTTGACCGGTACTGAACGGGATAATGAAGATGCTCTCTCTGTATAACCGGTGACACATAAAGGACTTGACCGGTAGTGAACGGGATAATGAAGATGCTCTCTCTGTATAACCGGTGACACATAAAGGACTTGACCGGTAGTGAACGGGATAATGAAGATGCTCTCTCTGTATAACCGGTGACACATAAAGGACTTGACCGGTACTGCACGGGATAATGAAGATGCTCTCTCTGTATAACCGGTGACACATAAAGGACTTGACCGGTAGTGAACGGGATAATGAAGATGCTCTCTCTGTATAACCGGTGACACATAAAGGACTTGACCGGTACTGAACGGGATAATGAAGATGCTCTCTCTGTATAACCGGTGACACATAAAGGACTTGACCGGTAGTGAACGGGATAATGAAGATGCTCTCTCTGTATAACTGGTGACACATAAAGGACTTGACCGGTACTGAACGGGATAATGAAGATGCTCTCTCTGTATAACCGGTGACACATAAAGGACTTGACCGGTAGTGAATGGGATAATGAAGATGCTCTCTCTGTATAACCGGAGACACATAAAGGACTTGACCGGTAGTGAACGGGATAATGAAGATGCTCTCTCTGTATAACCGGTAGCACATAAAGGACTTGACCGGTACTGAACGGGATAATGAAGATGCTCTCTCTGTATAACCGGTGACACATAAAGGACTTGACCGGTACTGAACGGAATAATGAAGATGCTCTCTCTGCATAACCGGTGACACATAAAGGACTTGACCGGTAGTGAACGGGATAATGAAGATGCTCTCTTTGTATAACCGGTGACACATAAAGGACTTGACCGGTAGTGAACGGGATAATGAAGATGCTCTCTGTATAACCGGTGACACATAAAGGACTTGACCGGTAGTGAACGGGATAGTGAAGATGCTCTCTCTGTATAACCGGTGACACATAAAGGACTTGACCGGTAGTGAACGGGATAATGAAGATGCTCTCTCTGTATAACCGGTGACACATAAAGGACTTGACCGGTAGTGAACGGGATAATGAAGATGCTCTCTCTGTATAACCGGTGACACATAAAGGACTTGACCGGTACTGAACGGGATAATGAAGATGCTCTCTCTGTATAACCGGTAGCACATAAAGGACTTGACCGGTACTGAACGGGATAATGAAGATGCTCTCTCTGTATAACCGGTGACACATAAAGGACTTGACCGGTACTGAACGGAATAATGAAGATGCTCTCTCTGCATAACCGGTGACACATAAAGGACTTGACCGGTAGTGAACGGGATAATGAAGATGCTCTCTTTGTATAACCGGTGACACATAAAGGACTTGACCGGTAGTGAACGGGATAATGAAGATGCTCTCTGTATAACCGGTGACACATAAAGGACTTGACCGGTAGTGAACGGGATAGTGAAGATGCTCTCTCTGTATAACCGGTGACACATAAAGGACTTGACCGGTAGTGAACGGGATAATGAAGATGCTCTCTCTGTATAACCGGTGACACATAAAGGACTTGACCGGTAGTGAACGGGATAATGAAGATGCTCTCTCTGTATAACCGGTGACACATAAAGGACTTGACCGGTACTGAACGGGATAATGAAGATGCTCTCTCTGTATAACCGGTGACACATAAAGGACTTGACCGGTAGTGAACGGGATAATGAATATGCTCTCTCTGTATAACCAGTGACACATAAAGGACTTGACCGGTACTGAACGGGATAATGAAGATGCTCTCTCTGTATAACCGGTGATACATAAAGGACTTGACCGGTACTGAACGGGATAATGAAGATGCTCTCTCTGTATAACCGGTGACACATAAAGGACTTGACCGGTACTGAACGGGATAATGAAGATGCTCTCTCTGTAAACCGGTGACACATAAAGGACTTGACCGGTAGTGAACGGGATAATGAAGATGCTCTCTCTGTATAACCGGTGACACATAAAGGACTTGACCGGTACTGAACGGGATAATGAAGATGCTCTCTCTGTATAACCGGTGACACATAAAGGACTTGACCGGTAGTGAACGGGATAATGAAGATGCTCTCTCTGTATAACCGGTGACACATAAAGGACTTGACCGGTAGTGAACGGGATAATGAAGATGCTCTCTCTGTATAACCGGTGACACATAAAGGACTTGACCGGTACTGAACGGGATAATGAAGATGCTCTCTCTGTATAACCGGTGACACATAAAGGACTTGACCGGTACTGAACGGGATAATGAAGATGCTCTCTCTGTATAACCGGTGACACATAAAGGACTTGAACGGGAAAATGAAGATGCTCTCTCTGTATAACCGGTGACACATAAAGGACTTGACCGGTAGTGAACGGGATAATGAAGATGCTCTCTCTGTATAACCGGTGACACATAAACACAATCTCCTCAACTGTTATCAACAATTCTGATCTGGCTGTTTAGGTGTAAAGGTTTAATGAGAATGCTGTAAACTAAACGAATCCCTCTTCCATCTAGTATCCGATATCATTGTAAAAGGTCCCACTTTTGTTGCCGGAACTATTTTGGTCATCCGCAAGTTGACGGTATAAATTCCTGTGTGATACCCCCCCCCCCCCTTACGTTTCTCCATGAAGTATCTCTTATTTAGAACGGTCTCATAATTTATTGCCCTCGGATATCTCTCCTTAGCACTCGTCTCCCTATAACTACTCTCTCTCGCTCTGTTTATATATATATATATATATATATATATATATATATATATATATATAAAGGGTTCTGAGTAGGAAAGGTCATAACTTTAAGAAATTATAAAACAAGGTATAAAGCTAACCTTCTTGCGATATTTTCTCCACCAACTCAACCTTAGATGAAATAAATGAAGATGTCCCTGTACTTAATTTTAATTCGCCTGAAATTCCCTCACTTAAGATCCACACCAGACATGTCAAAATTATTTTGCAGAATCTCTCAGTAGATAAGGCTCCTGGTCCAGATGAAATTCCTCCAATAGTACTTAAGAATTGCTCCTTGGTGCTCGCTCCTGTATTGGCAAAATTTTTCCGTCTATGTACTCATACCTCATGCTTCCCAGTACCCTGGAAAGAAGCGAACATCCATCCAGTTCCTAAAAAAGGTGCCTCTTCAGATCCATCAAACTACAGACCAATAGCTATAACTTCCACTCTTGGTAAAGTCTTTGAAATTATATTAAATAATCACATAATTAAGCATCTTGAGAATAATAAATTAATCAGTGATAGGCAATATGGTTTTAGACGATGTCGATCAACTGCAGACATTCTTTGCCTTCTTACACATCAAATCAACCAAGCTACAGACCAACATGGTGAACACATACAATAGCACTGGATATATCAAAGGCATTTGATAGAGTCTGGCATCAATCCTTATTGTCGAAGATGTCACACTACGGCCTTGCATCATTAGTTCCACTAATTTCTTCTTATCTTCATAACAGAAAAATATGTGTAATGGTAGATGGCCTTTATTCTCAATTTCACTCAATAAATGCTGGTGTTCCCCAGGGATCAGTTTTGGCCCCAATTATATTCCTCATTCATATCAATGATCTCATATCTACCACTCATAATCCAATACATTCCTACGCAGATGACTCAACACTCCACAGTTCCTTCACATTTACCAATTCTTTCACCCAACCCGATCTTATAAATTCAAAAATAAGCACTGCAATTTCTCTGAACCAGGACCTTTCTAGAATTGAAGAATGGGGACAAAAGAATCTAGTTTCCTTTAATGCACAGAAAACCAAGTACATTCAATTTTCTAACCGACAGAATCTCACTGACTCCCATATATTTTGTAATGATGTAAATATTCCCACTCCCCATAGTATTGACATTCTCGGTGTAACATTAACTACTAACTTGAGCTGGACACATTATGTTAGAAGCATTGCTAAGAATGCCTCTAAAAAACTGGGACTCCTGTACAGAGTTCGAGAATTCTTCACTGACGAGCAGTTAGCCGTAATATATAAAAGTCATGTGCGTTCTCAGATGGATTACTGTTCACCTCTGTGGAGTGGAAGTGGAGTGGTTGCATTGAGGCAGTTGGACAAAATTCAAAATAAAGCTATTAGATTAATCAATAACCCTGCAATCACACAGGACCTTCCTACATTATCCATACGAAGAAACGTTGCATCCCTTGCATTATTCTACAGATATTTTCACAGCAATTGTTCCGAGGAACTTGCTTCAATTGTGCCGCCTCTCCACATCTTTCCCCGTAGAACTAGGGCAGCTGAGAGCGTCCATGAATTTACACTTTCTCCTCCACAATGCAGAACATCTGTTTATCAAAATTAATTTATCCCTAGAACTACTACTCTTTGGAATTCACTTCCCTCGAATTGCTTTCCACAAACTTACAATCTACAAATGTTCAAATCCAGTTGTTACAACAATTTTATGAATGGAGGATGCCTTTAGGCACATGGACCTTTTTGTTTTATCTGTGTTTCTCCTTCCTCCGTTCATTGTCTCTTAAAAAAAAAAAACACAAAAAAAAAAAATATATATAAGCCTAAAATGTTATCAAACAAAAAGTCCAAATCTCAAACGTCAAAAGGATATTCAAGGTTTTATGTAGTGTCCTCCCCCACATCACTCTAATGGACTCTTCCATTTTTAATAGTTTCCAAATAAAATGGTCCAAAGTGAGGTAACATGTTTCTAATCATTTTGTAACTTGCAGAAATATAATTTTGTTATAATACCATGAAAAAATAATTGCAGTTAGATGCATGCATGCGGAGGTTTGGTAGGCACTAGGACAGATAGACCACATATACTATATAATTATATACGGGGAAATACATAGGAAAATACAAAATTTTCAACATGCATTATATCAATACTGGTTGAGATTCGGAATATGTCTTATAGAATGTTTTAGGCTTAGAATACCTTGTTTTATAATTTCTCAAATATATGACCTTTCCTCCTGGGACACCCTGTATATATACAGTATATAATTATACTGTATATATATATATATATATATGTGTGTGTGTGTGTGTGTGTGTGTGTCTCTACTTACCTATCTATCATATATCTATCTTATCAATATTATACTTTCACCTAATATCTCTCTATATCAATCTATCTGTCTACTTACATATCTCTCTCTATATATATATATATATCTTCTATTCTATCTATCTAGCCACATATCATCACCCCTGTACAGTATATATTTACTTGGACGTACCTATGTCTCACTTTCTCGACCTAAACACTAGCTTACCTCATTTTATTTTCCCCTATTTAGTATAGTGGATCATATGTCGGGACATTGACGTATTGATCACGGACAGGTTAACGTCCTCCTCTAACTTCTTTATTCATCTGTTTTTTTGTATATCTCTATATTTGTTTATGCTTACCTATCTATGTTGAGTCTGTCGTAGCTATCTGTCTCTTTTTATATAGCCCTGCAGTCATATGTAACTATGATTGTAAATATATGTTTGCCAGAGGCCTTTGTACCACATTAAACTAACTCGAGATGACAAGGATGATAATTTATCTATCTACCTATCTACCTTCTCTACTTACCTACAATGACTAACAATTAATATATATACCACCACCCATGTGTCTAATATTCCAGCAACTAACTATTATTTTTTCTATGATTTCAGGTGTCGTGGATTAGACGTCGGGACCTGCACGTACTGACCACGGACGGGTTCACGTACACCTCGGATAACCGGTTCCGGGCCGTCCACGTCCGTCCCCCCTACTGGATCCTCAGCGTCAGTGAACCCCTCGTCAGCGACTCCGGCGTGTACGAGTGTCAGATCTCCACACAACCCAAGATCTCTAAAAGTTTTCATCTGCAGGTTGTCGGTAAGTATGTGTGTGTGCATGTGTGTGTGTGTGTGTGTGTTATTTATTTATATATATACAGTATATATATGGATGGGACTCGTTAGCCTTGGTAGGCAACTCATCTAGGGGAGACAACCTTATACAAATCCGGGTGGATGGGACTCGTCAGCCTTGGTTGGCAACCTGTCTAAGGAAGTAAACCTGATACAAATCCGTACTGCTTACCTAAGGGTAAGGCAGGTTAGTGGATGGATTAGCTGAACACCACTGTAGACAAATAGTGCTAACAAAATACACAGAGGGCCTCGGAGTCGGACGGATCCTAAATTGAGTGGTCAATCCTGTAAGTCCTTCACTAAACTGGCTCGGGTTGTCCCTCTCACAGGGAATAGGTCCACTTGGGGGCATTCTGTGTATGGCCACCCTCGTAAGGGGAGTAAGGCGTCCGGCAATAGATAGATAGATATATATATATATATATATATATATATATATATATATATATATACAAAGTACAATGGAGTACAAAGGAAATCAAGCAACAACAGATATACTGACCCTTTTAGGCTGCTTGTCCTCCAAAACACTGAGGATCAAGTGTCCAAATAGTGGTTTAGAGTGGGTAAGGGAACATTGGAAAGGGAATTACTGCCCTGAAACTAATGTCCGTGGCAGGATTAGGAAGTTAGTAGGGGAGAGATGGGTTAGTAACTGAGGGGGGGATAAAATAAAGTTATTAATTTACAAACGCAGTCAGCCGCGGGTTTGATGCGAGATATTTGTCTAAGCGGAGTTTAAATTAATCAACGGTGATACAGTCTATAACGTCTCGGGGAAGCCCATTCCACAAGTTGACAACTCGATTGAAGAAGAAATTCTTAGATTCTTGTGAGTTAAAAGATTTACCAATAATTTTGCAACCGTTTCCCCGCGTGTAATTAGATTGGTCGATAGTGAAGTACTTACTGCAGTTAATATTGTCGATGCCTTTGATGATTTTGAACACTTGAATTAAGTCACCTCTTAATCTGCGCTGGGTTAAAGGAAATAGATTTAATTCTCTAAGACGCTCTTTGTATGGTTTGTTCTTTAGGCTAGGTATCATTTTGGTAACTCTACGTTGAACTCGTTCTAGCTTGTTTATATCTTTTTGGTAATAAGGGCACCAGGATTGAACGCAGTATTCCAGAAGAGGGCGGACTAAGGAATTGTAAAGGGTTAGGATAACTTCTTTGGATTTATGCTCAAATGACCTGCCTATAAAGCCAATTATTTTGTTTGCCTTCTTAACAACTTCTGACCATTGTTGACTCGGTTTTAGGTTACTCGATATTGTTACTCCCAGATCAGTTTCTCTGTTTACATTCTTAAGCTGAGTGCCATTCATCGAATAGTTTGCTTTCTCATTTAGGTATCCGATATGTAGTACTTTACATTTATCCGCATTGAAACTCATTTGCCAAATTTGGGCCCAACATGACAATTTATCTAGATTGTGTTGCATATCGTCAACTTGTTCTTTCGAGAGTACGCTATTTGCAATTTTTGTATCGTCAGCAAATGTTGAGATTGTACAGGTGAGACCCTCATCTATGTCGTTGATGTAAATTAGAAAGAGAATTGGTCCCAGTACGGATCCCTGGGGTACCCCGCTACTTACTACTTACTAGTACTTACTACTTACTACTTTGCATATATGTATATGCAAGGGGGCGATATTATCGTCCGAGAACTACTTATCAGTGACATGAGTGTGCGATAAAATTGCAATTTTGTACCTGTATCCTTAGTTTACCATTAGTGGAAGATGGGTTTTTTTAGCTTTCGTCGGTCTCCCTTTGTCTCGTTTTGTTGTTGTTAATCTGGATGGGGGGGGGGGAGGTTATAACATTGTTTCGGAGGTCAGAGAAGGTGGGTAGAGTTAGGATTCTTGTAGTCCTCGCCGCTGGTAGCCCACGAGACATAACCCACCACACTCCAACTAACAAACTTTATGTTAGTAATGGAAACCTCAACCAGCTTAATCCACCTCACCTGGTCCACTCCAGGGAGGTATTTGGTTGAACAGTAATATGTTTACTATATGTCTATCATTTGATTACCCTGTGCACTACATAGCCACCATGCTAGTGAATTATGGTAATTACTTCCGGTATGCCTGTGTGTTTATTTGCCTACGCATATATCTGTTTGCACATTTCACAAAACCTACTAAGTGACGGAAATGTGCCACGTATGTAATGTTTCCTATTCATTAAGTGTGTTTTGTTATGATATTTTTTGCTAATTAGATTTCAACTCTCTCCTCCTCACTTTACTCTCCTTATTCTTGAGTGTAGACATGATCGGAGAAAGAAGAAGTGTTCAGCGGGGCATAGTTGGTTGGGGCAAGTGACGGAAATGTTCCCCGTATGGAATGTTTCTTATTTATTAAGCGTTCTTGTTTATTATATTTTTTGCTAATTAGCTATCAACCGGTACAACAACAACAACAACAAAATAATCAAGATCTTGTGAGTGGCTGAAATTTGGTGTTTGGTTAGGAAGGCATTAATTTTGGTTGAAGAGTAATATGTTTACTGTATGTCTATGCCTGTGTATCTATTTACCTACAAATAGTATATGTTTGCAAATTTCACAAAACCTTCTAACATATTATGACGAAACTATAGATAATTACTGCTCACACTGCTCTCCTAGACAAAGTTGAAAGGAAGGCCTTTCGTATCATTAACTCCCGTCCACTCACCAACTCTCTGCAATCTCTCTCTCTCCGCCGCAATGTTGCATCTCTCTCGCTATTCTATCGCTACTATAATAATCAGTGTTCCTCAGAGCTATCCCAGTGCATACCACCTCCTTTACGTAGGGCACGTGGTACCCGTCTTGCAACTCAATCCCACCCCTACTCTGTGCAACTCTCCAACCCAAGAGTGAAACGTTACTCTCAAACTTTCTTCTACTCAACAGCTGAGCTCTGGAACTCTCTCCCAGAATCAGTCTTTCCCTCTTCCTATGACTTAAATTGCTTCAAACTCCGTGTGTCCAGGCATTTTGGCTCGAACGTCCCTTGATTTTGGCCCTGTCACTCTTTCAACTATGGGGGAGGCACTCGCTATAGGCAGTTATGCCTTTTGCCTCCCTCAATCACATAGAAAAAAAAAAAAAAAAATTAGCCATTTTCATTGGGTCACTCCTGAACAAGTTTATTTTTGGTTAGGATTTGATGACATCGCCATTTCCCTATACATTATTCCTATCAAATGACGGTATAATTATATTATAGCTACCGACAATCGATTCTCATAAGCTTTAGACATATCAAAGTTATACTATTGTTTGAGATTGTCTTAATCAGTATAATTCCTAAACATCCGTCAATAGTGAAGAAGAAGCATCTGGCAATAGCATTAGTAAAGTTAAAATAATATTTGTTTGTTTTATACATTTTAATATTCAGGGCTCTTCGATGCTCATGATTTCGAAGAGCTTTAATCTGCAGGTAGTGGGCGAGTTACAAGTAAAATACATTTGGTATTTGGTGGATTTTCAAATTATCTATCAAGAATCTGTGGGGAAACGGTTATATAGTTATTTTTGCTTTAACATTAATACTTGTTTAATATACTGTATGAGCATTAATGTTTTATCATCTGATTTTTAGCCAGTTTATATTGCACAACTATTATTTTCTTGATTCGTAAGTGTGGAATGAGAACGGGTTTTAGTTTATTTTTGTTGTATTATTATCTGTTTATGTGTCTTTTATTATACTATGTGATATAGTTCATTTACATATTCTTAAGTAATACCTATTTTCCCCAATCACGAAAACAGCAGGTTAGCAGTGGTTCATGTTTACTTGAGAAGGTCCATTGCACAAACAGTATCATCACCTTCCGAGGATTCTAATACTGAATCGCTACCAATCACACTATTGAAAATATTAATTACAATCATTTCACTAATAAGAGCGATGATAATAATACTGATGCTCTAAATAATTTGTGTATTACTATTTTCAAAAAATATACCCTTCTTCTCTCTACCGTATGTTAAATATATATAGTATATATATATATATATATATATATATATATATATATATATATATATATATATATATATATTCTTTATTTCTTTCTTTTCTAATATAAGAGGTGTTTCCCAATAACTTAATTATTTCCTATGAACAGAGCCTCACTCCGGGTATCTATTTACTGCAAATGTAATCTCATTTAGCGCGATTCTGTTCTGGCACTAGCTACACGAGTTTATTCAGCTAGGGAAGAGTCTGTGGAAGTCTGATATTTAGTTGAAATATATTGCAGTTTGTTCCTCTTTGTTTTATAAATGCAATATAAGATCAAAGCGTCTATATTTAGTCAGAATAAAACCATGGTGATACTATGGAAAGATTTAGCAAAATTTTACATACGATGTGAGGAAACCGTCCGTTCATATTTGTCTTCCATTAGAATATAATGTTGATGGCTTCAATGAACAAGTGTTTTATAGGCGACATTTTTTAAAGGCTACAATGAATATTTTATATGATTGTTGTTGTTGTTTTTCTTCTCAGTTTTGGTTTTCAGAGTCTACGTCAGTGTCGTTGTGCCAAAGTGTTCGTACATAGGGATGCTATTAGACCAATGACATTTAATTTACTTGGACTCTAGTAATTGCTTCAAGTGTCTGGCCTAGATTGAAAGTTCAGTGTGAGTTAAAGGATATAACATATGGTTATTACTTATGCTTACTGCAATGTGACCTGTGAAGCATTGGCAGCGCGTTCGTCTCAAGATCAGAAAATCCCGGGTTTGATTCCCGGGAAGGGCGAGAGGTATGGGCAGTCTTGTTGTTGTTGTTGTTCCCCAGGCTGTCTGGCCGAACAGCCCCAAGGTCTCGAGCAAGGCCAAGGCCACAAACGAGCGCCCCCACAAAATCAGTCTTGTTGTTGTTGTTGTTGTTGTTGTTCCCCAAGCTGCCTGGCCGAACAGCCCCAAGGCCCTGAGCAAGGCCAAGGCCACAACCGAGCGCCCCCACAGAACCCTCCCCGCCGACCACAATAAAGCCTGGGTGACCGAAGCCACTCCATGGCGGGGAGCTGAGGAGGGTGCGGAAACGCCCGGGAAACCAAAGCCCCACCCAGGGCCCTGTGTCCCTCAGCAATTATGAAGGGAAAGTTGAGGGGCAAGGGAAAAATGTGACGCTTTGGCTTCCAATCTTGGTAGATTGGGAGGTCAATCCACGTTAGAGACGCCGTCACTTGAGATCTAGAAAATATATAAGTAAAAGGAACAGTCAGAGTAAGCTATGGGTATGGCAGAGATTGCTCAGTTCTCACTCTAATAGACCAGCCCATCACCACATGACTAGAACCGAATCCTCTCAGCATCAGCTAGGAAAGGCCCTAGAAAGCCGCCTTTGGCGGGGGGATAGCTCCCCTATTTCAACCCTTTTCGGGGTTGGGCACCCGCCAAAATCTTGTTAGACCATATGCCTCTGTTTACCTAGCAGTAAATAGAAACCTAACATTAGTGGATATTTGGCGACGTCTTTTCTGGGGAAGTGAACTGTGGTATATCTTGGATAACATACAGTAGCTCCTGTGTACCAGGCTGGATAACTCACCTGACCTATTCACCACAGGCTCGAAATGGTAATATAATAGAGATAACCTACTCGACTAAGCAAAGCCTATAGCATATGCCCCCAACTATATTTGGCTGTAAGGGGGCGTCACACTAAAGCTTGTCTTGATTATTTGTTCGTCAGTTCTAATTTGGTAGTTTCTGATTAGCATTTAGAAACATAGTGAAACATCACCTACAGTTTGTTTAAACCAATGCGCGCACGCATACACACACACACACACATACACACAGTTTCTCTCGCATTCACTCTCACACACACACTCTCTCTCTCTCTCTCTCTCTCTCTCTCTCTCTCTCTCTCTCTCTCCATTACTCACCGCCAGCTTATACCTGAATTAAAAAGGCATTAAACGAGTGACCATTGAGCAAGCAATAATTATGTATATTATCTGCCGGTGGTTATTATAGGCTGTTGATGGTGATTGAGTTAATTATAGGTATTGTGGCCCGGTAATTATAATTACTATCAGTGGGGGCAATGGACTGAGAGAGAGAGAGAGAGAGAGAGAGAGAGAGAGAGAGAGAGAGAGAGAGAGAGAGAGAGAGAGAGAGAGAGAGAGAGAGAGAGAGAGAGAGAGAGAGAGAGAGAGAGAGAGAGAGAGAGAGAGAGAGAGAGAGAGAGAGAGAGAGAGAGGGCATTTGTGTATGTGTTATTTGTGTATATGGTGGGAACGAGAGAGAGAGATAATAAAACTAATGGGAAGCGACTGGAAAGTAGAGGGCCACTGTGGGAGAGGGAATGTACATTTTTGTTTACCGAAAAAAACACACATTTATCATGAAAGGGGTTGTAGGGGGTGTAATTTTAAGGTGGAGGTCTCGGGAACAATCTAAAAACCTCTCCGTAAAGGGAGTACACAGGAGTAAAGAGGAAATCAAGCAACAACAGATATAGTGACCCTTCTAGGCTGCTTGTCCTCCAAAACACTGAGGATCAACTGTCCAAACAGTGGTCATTAGAGTGGGTAAGGGAAAATTGGAAAGGGAACTACTGCCCTGGAACTAATGTCCGTGGCAGGATTAGGAAGTTAGTAGGGGACAGATGGGTTAGTAACTGAGGGGGGAATAAAATAAAGTTATTAATTTACAAACGCAGTCAGTCGCGGGTTTGATGCAAGATATTTGTCTAGGCGAAGTTTAAATGAATCAACGGTGCTGCAGTCTATAACGTCCCGGGAAGCCCATTCCACAAGTTGACTAACTCGATTGAAGAAGAAATTCTTAGATTCGTGTGAGTTAAAAGATTTACCAATAATTGTGCAACCGTTTCCCCGCGTGTAATTAGATTGGTCGATAGTGAAGTACTTAATACAGTTCATATTGTCGATTCCTTTGATGATTTTGAACACTTTGATTAAGGAGGGGAAGGGGAGGGGGGGGGGGAGACACGACAGGCTCGACTATGATCATTAAACATTATTGGGTGATCAAACAATTGTTGAGTTAAATTGGTGTTAGATTTATGTTTAAGGGGACAGCGGTTATTTGGGGGGGGGGGGGGCTATTTATTTACATATTCGTATATTGTTTAGTTTCCTCCCTAGACCTATATCAAACTTATAAGAACATCCATTAGGCCCCCCTTCGAGAATTATTTGTACATTTTTCTGTAGAAAAATGTCACGGCCGAATACAAATACAGGCTCGCTATCGTTTGCCAGGAAAATAATAGACACCTAAATGGCATGCAATGTCTTAATATTGACAAAGAAATGGGGCAAAAGGTCTTATAATCGCCAAACTAATGAACCGAACGTCGTAACATTTGAAAACCAATGGTGTTAAACATGAGGGAGAAGGGGCGCCAGAAAAACGAACAATCCCCCCCATAATGGATACATTGATATACCCTTTGTGGTGGATGAGCATCATTTTGCATATTTGTTGATAAAACGCTTATTACAAATAGTTGTTAAGGGGTTAGTGTTTGTTTTTTGGTCCATGTATTTATTATAGGTAGCTCCAACGAACTTGACACTAATCTTGATCCCTGACCTCTCTGTATCTCAAAAGAACCTAGAGCAAACTGGCTGTAAATATTCACACCTATTTCCTGGTGGACTCTTCTCAAATTATAGAAACTTCAGCCCGATTGTTTTTATTAATTTCGAGTTATAAGAATTTAAGGGGTCAAGATCATAGTCATGTTCGCTGACGCTACCTATAATATTCATATTTTTGAGTTTCCTCGCTAGACCTCCATCAAACTTAAAATAACACCCCTTAGACCCTCTTTCAAGATTCATTTGTACATTTTTCGGTAGAAATATGTCTCGGTCGAAGGCCGGTTCCTTCTAAAACAATAGGCTCGCTAACGCTCGCGAAGAAAAAATCGACACCTAAATGGCACGAAAGGTCTTAATATTGACCACGAAATGGGGCGAAAGGTCTTAAAATCGACAAACTCATGGAACGAACGTATTACAATCTCAAAATCAATGGGGCTAAACATGAGGGAGAAGCAGGTCTATAAAAAGAGACATACCTCCCCCTTAAGCTTTACATCCATGGGGAAAGTTTAGATGCTATGTTTGTCTGAGTAACTCAAAGTTTAGATGCTATGTTTGTCTGAGTAACTCAAAGTTTAGATGCTATGTTTGTCTGAGTAACTCAAAGTTTAGATGCTATGTTTGTCTGAGTAACTCAAAGTTTAGATGCTATGTTTGTCTGAGTAACTCAAAATTTAGATGCTATGTTTGTCTGAGTAACTCAAAGTTTAGATGCTATGTTTGTCTGAGTAACTCAAAGTTTAGATGCTATGTTTGTCTGAGTAACTCAAAGTTTAGATGCTATGTTTGTCTGAGTAACTCAAAGTTTAGATGCTATGTTTGTCTGAGTAACTCAAAGTTTAGATGCTATGTTTGTCTGAGTAACTCAAAGTTTAGATGCTATGTTTGTCTGAGTAACTCAAAATTTAGATGCTATGTTTGTCTGAGTAACTCAAAGTTTAGATGCTATGTTTGTCTGAGTAACTCAAAGTTTAGATGCTATGTTTGTCTGAGTAACTCAAAGTTCGGCTATTAATTTTTGAGTAACGTTGATACGTAAAGGGGTAGTGCTTGGTTTTAGGTCTATGCATTGACTTATTAATTTAGTTTTGAGTTTCATCGCATAGACCTCCATCAAGCTTCAAATAACACCCCCTAGACACCTGTTCAAGATATATAGGTACATTTGTCGGTAGGTAATGCTATAATGACAGTAATAGTAGAATCACTGCTGAAATAACCCTTTTTATCAAGTGAGGCCAGTTTGAAGTACATTCTAGCTACCTTCTGGCGACTCTTCAACTTAGGACGGACATTTCAGTGACAGGGTTAAATTGATCTAGTCTATAACCCTTTTACACCGTGAGATCCTTCGTAAGCTGAATATAACCATTGTACTTGTGAAGCTATTAACTAAAATGTAGGAACATTGGCATTATCTAAGTGCAATTATTAAAGTAGATGCCTGTCCTGAATATCATATAAACCATCACACTCAACTGTGTTTGTGTTAATTAAATCAGTATATTAAACAGCTGGTTCTGTAGTTAGCCTATAATTTAAATATATTTTTCAATTTTTTTTTTTTTCATGGTGCCCTTTCGGGGTTCTTTGGGACTCGTAAAGAAAACTAGAATTAAGTTGTATTATTTTATCATTACGATGATTAATATTCTACTTGAGGTTCCCAAACACTTGGAATCAGTTCAGGAAGGACCTCTCACAATCCAGTGATTAAAATTCACTGCCTTAGGTAAGTCTTTCAATCGTATGGAGAACTTAAGTTTATTCTATATACCTCCAGACGATTGTATTTACAATTCAAAAGTTTTATAATTAACCCTTTGATTCCTAGATTACCTTCCAAAAATGTATTTAATAATCTGGACGTAGCTTGAATGGTATGCTAATCAGTCATCTCCGAAATGAAAGGATCGGTGTCCAGACAACTCCACCAGTAGATCATTTTAACCCATTTAATATTTATGACGTGTTATTTTACTTCATTCTAGCTAACATTAGACGATTTTATTCAGTTGTATAAGGTCCTCTAAGGCTCTATGTCAAGCATCCCCTAGACATTCACCTCCTATCTAAACCTAATAAGTGTCTAATACAATTCAGGATAAATTAAAGAGTGCATCGTGGTATTCTAATAGGATTAATCAGTCGATCTCAACCTGAGCCAACAAACATCAGTGTTAAGGGGGTAGGGTTTATTTTGTAGTATATTTATTTATTTAGCAAAAAGTACGACACCCAATGACGCGAAAGGTCTAAATATTGACAAAGAAATGGTGTGAAAAGTCATAAAATCTCCAAACTAATGAAACGAACGTATTCAATTCTGGAAACTAATGGGGTTAAACATGAGGGAGAAGGGTGGACCAGTAAAACCAACTAGCTCCCCCTTAATATGCATAACCAGTGACAACTGAGGCTATTCCAGCAACACTGTTTGAGTTGGCCTTGGTTGGCATCTACTATTTAAGGGGAGGCAGACCGTTTTTTGGGACCCCCTCCTCCGTAATGTTTAGCCCCACTAATGTTGATATTATAAGATGTTCGGCCCATTAGTTTGGCGATTTTAACACCTTTCGCCCCATTTCATTGTTAATTTTAAGACCTTTCGTGCCATTTAGATGTCGATCTTTTCCTGGCGAGTGATAGCGAGCCTGCAATTTTAATCCTGCAATTTTTAAGCCTGCAATCCCGGCCTTCAGCCGGGATATTTTTCTACCAAAAATTTTACAAATTAATCTTGAAGAGGGGTCTAGGGGGTGTTTTTCTAAGCTTGATGGAGGTCTAGGGAAGAAGCTAAAACAAATATATGAATAAATAAATGAATTGACCAAACAAACAGCCAGTCTCCCCTTAATACCCTTTCAGAACAGGTAACGTCTCTTTTAGTTTATTCTAGCTATATTATGTTTTTTCATGCAGCTTAGGAATGATTTGTGTTACTTAAAGGGTTAATGGAGATAGTATAGTGTGAAGTCTTTTAATTGCTAGAGATCCTTCTTATAGTGACTAAAATCATCTTATGGAAGCGAGAATAGGTATATAAGACGTCACCCGCACTGAGATTGTCATTGATAGGCTGTTGGTTAAGTTGTCTGAGAGTCAATCTTTTCACTTCGAGAATGACTGATGAAAATGTCATTCTAGATATCTCTAGGTTATGTACATCAGCTTAGGAGAGCACTATTGAAATCAAAGGGCTAATTATTGAACGTTTGACTACGAGAGGACCTTCCTTCGCTATAATTATAAACCCATCTGGAGGGAGTTAGAATCAACCAAGCTCCCTGTTGATTTGTCCTATCACAATATTTCGACTGCGTGCAAGAAGGCTTTAAGGGGGGATGGGCTCATTTAATTGCTCATGTATGTATATTTTTATTATTTTTTTAATTTCCTCCCTAGACCTCCATCAAACTAAAAAACACATCCATTATATCCCCCTTCTAAATTTATTTGTATATTTTCGGTAGACAAATTTCCCGGCCGAAGGCCGGTTCTTCCAAAATTATAGGCTCACTATTGTTCGCCTGGAAAAAAATCGACACCTAAATAGCTCGAAAGGTCTTAAAATTGACAAAGAAGTGAGGTGAAAGGTCTTAAAATCGACAAACTAATGGGGCAAATGTCTTAAAATCTCAAAACTAATGGAGTTAAACACGAAGAAGAAAGTGGTCCAGAAAACCAGCCCATCTCCCCTTAGAGTATGTCCATAGACCCCAATACAGACTTTAGCCGATAAACCTCCATGTCTAAATATATGTTCCTTTATTGGTAGAAGGACCAATGCCCTCTATTAGTATCATTCAGGCTACTATTGGAGAAGGAGGAAATTAGCCTTTTTTCGATAAGAAGTATTTAAGTCTTTAGATATGGGTTAAGGGAAGGCTCGCTCCCTAGACCCCCTTCAAGCTTAAACATAATATCCCCAAGAACACCTTTCGAGATATATTTGTAAAAAAATTGGCAGAAAAATGTCCTGGCCAATGGCCGGTTACTCCTAAAGTACAGTCTCGCTATCGCTCACCAGGGAAAAAGGACACCTAATTTGTACGAAAGGTATACATATTGACATAAATGGTGTGAAAGGCCTTAAAATCGTCAGAATAATAGGTCAAACGTCTTGAAATCTCAAAACTAATAGGGCTAAGCATGAGGAAGATGGGGGTCCAGAAAAGAAATATAAAGTGAAGATCTCCCCTTAATTGCCATAATCTGTATTGACATTTGTGGACAATTGTATTCGGTTGGAAGATTTTGATTATCTACATCTTCGTTCTGAAAGGCTCTAAAACTTTGATTGGCGTTTTTATAATATATGTAAATGAGAGTTGGGAATAATTACAGGCCTTCTTGTTATACAGATATTCAATATTATCTTCATGTTCTTCTTCGTTTCTCAGTTTGATTATGTATTCCGTCCTGCAATAAATTGTGTGTTGGTGATTGCTAGAACAAAAATAGAATATATGATTTTTTTTCGGATTAAAAAGCGTCGAGATCATTATTTTTCCGCTCTTGGAAGTCGTCTATATATTGCTAGAGTATAATTATACAGTAGATAATACGGAAAAGGTTGCATCATATTGTAAAAGGTCGAGATCATTTTGAATCCAGTCGATTTCGAGATATATTCTCATACAAAAAAGGCGAACATTTCTCTAAGAGTAATTTATGAATGAGATGTTGAGCATATTAATTAGTATGGTGCATTGCTTGTTGCATGAATCAAACTTCCACTCCTATTATTTAGTTCGATTATTATAAGGATTATCAATTAAGCGCACGAAACAGGATGTGTATTTGCACGAATCTTATCTGAAAATCGTCATTCGGCTGTTCGTTAGGGAACAAAATGTGAAGTTAGCATTAGTATTTCATTAACCCTTTAACACCTCCTAATAATATTCTGCTTGACTTAAGCTATACCTACAGCCAATCTAGAACTTTAGAAACATAAATTTGTTCTGCGTGGGACGACAAATGTAAATAAATCCTGAGTAAATTTGCAAGTATGTGCCTTCATGTTTGCCAGTAAGGCCACACAGGAGGCAGGGAAGTTGAGGCTCGGTATGGCCGATATGGGTCCACAACTTTGCTGAAAGACAAGTTTGCAAAACAAAATGTGTGCGTTATCAATTTTACTTTAACCTATCTATGGCAGCGTTATTTACTCGCAACACTATCCCTAGCTACTCCCTCTCTTTGTTAACTGTAGGTTTTGGTAGTTTTACTTGAAGTTGTGTTACATTAGGATATTTTATCTTAGACTAAGTTATATAAGGCTAAATTAAAATAGAGACAATTAGGTTAAGATTAGTGACTCCAAGTTTTATCAGGATACATTAGATTAAAACACGAATACTAGAGTATTATACAACTATAATAGGTTATGGTAAAATAGAACATAGTAATATTAAAAAGAGGATTAGAATAGAAAGCTGGACAGTTGAGGCTTGCTGAGACGCAAGTTTGGGAAAATGTGTGGAATTATCAGTTTTACTTTAACTTCTGGTATGACATTGCTCGGTGCAATTTAAATCACCCATTCCTGTTCCTACTATCGTCGTTACATTCAGATTATATGTCACTATAAAATAAAAATATACAAACATTATGTGTTATTCTTTTATATTTGTATTTGATCGTGACATAACCTGCATGTAACGACGATAGTAGGGTTGGGTGATGGCTGATAACGACCGTGTTTGATAGAAGAACAATAATGGTTTGGTGGTTTCACAGGTACGCCACCGTACCCTTGTCTGTTTCCTAGTCATTCAGGTGTGACTTTAACCTCATGACCAAGGGACAAGTGGCTTAATTCTCCACTTTTGGTAATGCACAATATTTACGAAAATTAGGGGACGGTGTGAAACAAGCTGTGGCAAAAATCATACTGATCCAAGTATTGTATGAGATTAGTATTATGTTATCAGAAATGAGATTGACGTACTATATATATAGTGGTTTAGAATTGGAAGTTTGGAGGTTGAGTCTTGGTATGGTCGGTATGTGTTCACAAGTTTGCTGAGGGACAAATTTGGGAAAATGTGCGGATTTATCAGATGTTCTTTAACCTATGATATTGTTATTTCGTTCACCGCCCTCCCTACTATTTATCTTGGTCAAGTATACTGTAGATTAAGGTAGGTTAGGTTAGATTGGATTAGGATAGATTAGCTTAGACAAAGATATAGCATGTTAAATCTAGCTAAATTACTGTATGTTTAGGACAATTATTATAGTGTGGATCAGGATACAATAGGTTTGGTTAGCAGACACTAGATTAGCTTACAGTAAAGTTAGCCTAGGTTAAACAGCTTGGAACTTGGGGCTTCGTACGGCAGATATGGGCCCCCAAGTTTGCCGAGGGATACGTTGAGGAAAATTATGTAGAGAGATTATTTTGACCTAATCCTACAGTGTGACATTGTTTGGTCCGTTTTAACTTGCCCATCTCTGTTCCTGTCTACTTTTGAATGGGGTAGGGTAGGTTAGGCCATTAGGGTATTAACTCGAATTTGGATATATTCGATTAGGTTAAGACTGGTTAGGTTAAGGCCAGTTACTATTGGTTGGATCAGGGTACATAAGTTTAAGTTTACATATAATATAATATGTTCAGGTTATGTTAGGTCAGGATTAAATAGTTGGGAGGTTGAGGTTTATTATGGTCGATATAGTCTCACAAATTTGCCTCACAAAAGGTCTCGGAGAAAGGTGTTATGGATTTTCCATTAAACTAATACATTGTTGTTGTTGTTGTTGCTGTTCCCCAGGCTTCCTGGCCGAACAGCTCCAAGGCGCCGAGCAAGGCCAAGGCCATAACCGAGGGCCCCCATAGAACCCTCCCTGCCTACCACAGTAAAGCCTAGGTGACCGAAGCCACTCCAAGGCGGGAAGCTGAGGAGGGTGCGGAAATGCCCGGGAAACCAAAGCCCCACCCAGGGCCCTGTGCCCCTGAGCAATTATGAAGAAAAAATTGAGCGGCAAAGGAAAAATATGATGCTTTGGCTTCCAATCTGCCAACCAACCTCTAGGTTGGCAGATTGGGAGGTCAATCCACGGAAGAGACGCTGTCACTAGAGATCTAGAAAATATATAAGTAAAAGGAACAGTCAGAGTAAGCTATGGGTATGGCAGAGATCGCTCAGATCTCACTGATAGACCAGCCCATCACCTCACCATACATTGTTCTTTACGTTAACATCCTCCTTACCCCTTCTCCTTTGCATCTTTGTATAAGGGTAGGCTTTGCTATAGTAAGTTTAGGGGAGGTGTGGCGGAGTGGTCTTGCCACTGGACTGGTAATCCAATGGACCCGGGTTCGAATCCAAATATGTCAATGGAAAGATATTATTGGGATGGAATTTGTGCTGTACCTAGAGTATCAGTGCATTACCACAGCACACCCAGGCTTTATTGTGGTCGGCAGGGAGGGTTCTGTGGGGTCGCTCGTTTATGCCCTTGGCCTTACTCGGGGCCTTGGGGCTGTTCGGCCAGGCAGCTTGGGGAACAACAACAACAACAACAATAACAACCACAGCACACCGAAATGCCAAAAAAATACCCTCATTATTCCCTGATTAAAATAGCATTGTATGAATATTCCCATATTCAAAAATATGCTACAGGGGGGCAATGCCTAGTGAGTTAATTGCTCAATAGGTGGCGTTCTGAGAGTGAGGGTCCGAGTGTGAGGGTTGAGACTGTGAAGCGCAGAGGCGAGGCGGCTTCAGAGATGGGATTGCTTCGAGCCGGGGTGCTTCGCATGCCTCACTCCCTAGACTGTAACAAGACCTCACGGGCCTCACCGTGTTCAGCGGTAGAGTGTAAGTGCTATCAGCCTATGCCCGAGAGGGAGTAGTTGGAATATATAAAAAATATATATATTTTTTTATTATATTCTGTATATTATGCTAAATTAAGATAAGCTATATTAGAGTAAGTTCCTATAGGTTGGATCAAGATACATTAGTTCTGTTAGTAAGTATTAGATTAAGTTTAAGTTAGGATAAGTTTAATATAATTATCGGGATTACTGTGTAATGGCTTAGAGTAGAATGTTTGGAAGTTGAGGCTTGGTCTGGTCGATACGGTCTCCCAAGTTTGGCCAAGGGGAAAATTGGAGAAAATGTGTGGTAATATCAGTTTTGCTATATTTTATAACATTGTTTTCAACGTGCAACACCCTCTATACTTCTTATCTTTGTCATTTGCATAGTTAAATATATTAGGTTAGCTTAGGTTAGAGTAGATTAGGATTAATTACTTTAGACTAAGTTTTTTTAAGATAAGTTAGTATGATCAATTAATATTGGTTGGATGAAGGTACATATGAGTTTAGATTGGCCTATATTAGATTTGGTTAAGGGGAGATTTCCACTTGAGGGATTTTGTTCTTGACCACTGTCTTCCTCATGTTTAGACCCATTGTTTTTTTAGTTTTTAAGACGTTCGCCTTATTGGTTTTACGATTGTAAGATCTTTCGCCCCATTTCTGTCAATTTTAAGACCTTTCGTGCGATTTAGGTGTCACATTTTCCCTGGTGAGCGATAGCAAGCCTGTAATTTAAGAGAAACCCTTCGGCCGGGATACTTTTCTGCCGATTTTGTTTTTACATTTATCTTGAAAGGGAGTCAAGGAGGTGTAATTCTACGCTTGCTGGAGGTTTAGAGAACAACATAAAAAAATCCCATTAAGGTTTGGTTAGAAGAGGATATATTATATTGTATTAATATATAGTGGTTTATAATAGAGAGTTTGGAATCTGTGGCCTGGTATAGCAAGAGCTAAGTCAATCAGTGTTAATGCTTTATACCTAATATATCAGTAGTGGTTAAGGAGGGATGGGCGCATTTTGTTGGCTTGTTTACTTATCTGTCTATAAATTATTTTAGTTTCCTCCCTAGACCCTCATTAATCTTTAAAAATACACCCCCTAGACCCCTCTTCAAGATAAATTTGTACATTTGTTCGATAGAAAAATGTCCCGGCCGAAGGCTGGTTCCTTTTAGCATTACAGGCTCGCTATCGCTCGCCAGAAAAAAAACTCGACACCTAAATGGCACGAAAGGTTTTGATATCGATAAAGGAATGAGAATAATTGACAAACTAATGGGGTGAACGTCATTAATCTCTCTATAACTCACACACGATTAGAGTAATGCAACTAATATTTCTACCATTTGGGAAGGGTCAGCTAGGAAATAAGGTGTCGAAATTTACAGCCCATTTGCTCTAGCCCTTTTTGAGCTATAGAGGTTAGGGTTAACGGTTTGTGGACTAACTATTTGGAACAGCGTATACACGTATATTATTAGCAACACCAGGGTCCAGAGAATATAGGGTCTACCCACGGCTGAGAGAAAACGAGTCGTCTTGTGCGCATGACGTCATTTTCACCACAGTGGGAACAGAGGCTAGGGGTCAGTGGGAGGTCTGTCAGTTCATTCACTTTGAGAACTCGATCACGAACATACGAGGTGAAGCAAATCGAGTGCTTATTTTGCTTGTGCGTGGTATAATAATTTAGTGGAAATGTGACTGCTAAGATATTTTAATTGTGTAGCGTACAATCATGCCAAACAATTGTTCAGTGTATGGTTGTTTTTCAACCCACAGGCATAAGGGACTTATTTCTTTTCACGGTTTTCCTAAAAATGAAGAGATACGAAAGAAGTGGGTCAACCTATGCAAAAGGCAAGATAATATAAATGTAAACAATGCAGTATTATGCAGTTTACATTTTGAACCTAGTGCGTTTGAGAGACATTTGAAATACGAACTACTGAACCTACCAGTACCAAAGACACTCGTAAGACTGAAGGAAGGTTCACTCCCAACACTTCAGTTACCTACAACACAAGGTAAGGATTTTCAACAGTATGATACTATTCTTGAAGCACAGGGTAATATTCCATTTGTGTTATGTGCGTGTTTATGCATAGGAGAGTATTAAATTGGATATGAATTGTGTTGTTATGCACGTGCATGCGCAAAATGTGTGTGTGTGTGTGTGTAGCCTATACTTGTTTGTACAGTTTCATTGACAAGCGGCACAATACTGTGGGATATAAATATTATATATATATATATATATATATATATATATATATTTATATATATATATATATATAGGCTATTATATATATATATATATATATATAGTAGCCTATATATATATATAAATTTTGTATTGATTAACTTGCTAGGCATGAGAAGATTTACTTCAGGATCTAGACTGGGATGCTACAAGCCATTTCATTGGTTTAGTAGACTCTTGGTTTGATTTGCTTAATTCTAGAGCCCCACATTTTTTTTTTTTCTTTTTTTTTTTCTATATTCCAACTTACTTCCTCTCGGGCATAGGCTGAGAGCCTTAACATTCACGCTTTACAATGAACAGTGAAGCCCGTGAGGTCTTGTTCCAGTCTAGGGAGTGAGACATGTGAAGCACGTAGAGTACAACGAGCACCTGCCATCTTGCCTTCACATGAGGCACGGTGCTCACTCATGGCCCGAAACGACCCCATCTCTGAAGCCACCTCGTTCCCGTGCTTCACTGTCTCACCCCCCTACACTCGGACTCTCACACTTACACACACACAACGCCACCTGTTGAGCAGATAACTCACCAGGCATTGCACCCCTATAGCATATTTTGAATATGGGAATATCCATACAGTGCTATTTAATCAGGGAACAATGAGGGTATTTTATTGACGTTTCGGTGGGCTTGTGGTAATTGCACTGATACCAGGTACAGCACAAATTCCATCCCAATAATATCTTCCCATTGATACATCGGGATTTGAACCCGGGACCCTCGGATTACCAGGCCAGTGGCAAGACCACTCCACCACACCTCCCCTTTACATGATGTAAAGGCTTCAAGAATTGCTTATGGGCTCAATCTGAAAGAGCAAAAACAAATCTTAGACACTATGATTCATACAGCAGATACAATGAGAGTCAGGGGACATAATAAGCATTTGCCATTTCAGAAAGGATTGATCATCTCATCAAGGTCATTATCTAAATTGCATAGCATGGTGAAAGACAAGTACAATATTTCATACATCTTGACACACAGAGTAAATCAAGATGTACTGGAGCACTTCTTTGGTTGTCTCCGCCAAATGGGAGCATGCTACCAACATCCGTAGGCAGTTTCTGTGAAGTATCGAGTGAGATCACATATTCTTGGAAAAGACAGTGCACTGATGGGATCAAAGTACAACTCTGAAAGAATATGTAATGATAGTAATATGACATCAAATTCCGTTTCTTTCATTAAAGATAGTCATTCAACTATGCCTGATAACGGAGAATCTCTTGAGCGTGAGCTGTGCCTATCTGCAATGTTGTTCTCTTTGCCTGAGGCTGAAGAAGACTCGGAGTCTAATTGCTTGAGCAATGATGAAAGTAGTACCTCTGATATTTATGATGTTGCCCTACAGCCTATTGCATTTGAACAGGCTGATGAAGAGGAAGGACTTCAGTACTTTGGAGGATTTATTGCACACAAATTTCCTAAGTACGAGTACCTTGGCTCTAAAGTACCAATAGAAGACAAAACATGGATAGGTGCAATAAGCAGAAATCCAGAGAAACTAGTTAAGCCTAGCTGTGAGTTTTTCAAGAAATTAAAGATCATGGAAAAGATTTTCAAATGCTGCCATGGAGAAAAATCCCTACAATCTGGCAAAGGTGCTATAAGCTTAGTATCATCGGATATTGCCAAGTTTGTTTCATTACCTCATGAAGTAATTACATACTTTGTCCGCTGTCGCACTTTCTTTAGAATTCGTGTGCTGAATAGAAATATTAATTCTTCCCGTAAAGTACCAAATAAAATGTCTAGATTGATAAAGTAGCCACCCACCCCCACCCCCACATATAACAATGCACACTGAACCTATCTTAAAATATATAGCATAAAGGCAATGATGTTAAGTTACTATACACTAAACTATATATACTTATCAGATGTTGAGACAAATCCATTACATCACACACACACACCGTTTGTAAAATGTGATTATGTGTATGTGTGTGTTTTATGTGTGTGGTGTGCGCCCTCCTACTTTTGTTTAACTGGATATAGGCGGAAAGGTATGACATTAGGGTTAATAATCAGCTTAACATTGACAAGCTAGAAATCCCCCCCCCCCCCCCCTCCAACACACTTACACACATATACAGTATAAACACGTGTTTTGTAAAATGCAGTGTGTGTGTGTGTGTGTGTGTGTGTGTGTGTGTGTGTGTGTGTTCCCTCCTACTTTCCTTTAAGAGGAAATGGGCGGACATCAAAAAGACATTATAAGATGCCCTTCCTTAGGATTAAGAATAGTCCCTAAATCAGGTATCAACCCCTCCCACTCTCTCTTTCTCGCTCTCTCACTCTCACTCTCTCTCTCTCTCTCTCTCTCTCTCTCTCTCTCTCTCTCTCTCTCTCTCTCTCTCATATGAAATGAATTTAAACATTTTCCTGGTGTATATATGTTATTTATTGGTACGCTCGCTATTATCCATAATTTATTACCTCCTTTTTTTGCACATTTGATTGTAAAATAAACTGAGCTTGATGTATTGTACTGTTTTTTTGTTTGTCCTGTAACATTAAATAAGACTATTTACACACATAGTTCAATATATCACAAATAACAGATGTCTTATATGAGGGGTTCAGGCCGAGCTGGTGAATGTGACGTCACTCACTCGCAGGTACTTGCGCGTGGGTAGACCCTATATTCTCTGGACCCTGAGCAACACATTACAACTGCCAAGGAAACGTGCAGTTACTTAAGGCCAGATTTCCACTTGAGGGATTTTTTTCTTGACTCCTTTCTTCCTCATGTTTACCCCCATTGTGTTTGTGATTTTAAGACGTTCGCCCCATTAGTTTGGCGATTTTAAGATATTTCGCCCAATTTCTGTCAAATTTAAAACCTTTCGTGCATTTTAGGTGTCGATTATTTTCCTGGCGAGCGATAGCAAGCGTGTAATTTAAGAGACAACAAATGTTTGCCTCCGAACAATGTACACATTTATCTTGAAAAGGGGACAAGGGGGTGTCATTTTTAGCTTGCTGAAGATCTACGGAACAAACTAAAAACCTCCCCTTAATATTACCGTACGCAATTTAGGAGAAATTGGTGCGTCAAACTTTTGATTTTGACTGTGCCTCCCACTTCGGTGTTGGCCAGGTAGACTAAAAGTTTGTAATTAACAGACTCACCTGCCTCCCCCCTCCCCTCTCCCTTTGGCACCTGCGCCCCCCTTGCCCCGTTCCCCCGTTCCCCCTTGTCCCTAGTCCCCCCCCCCCCCCCCCGCCCCCGTTGTCTCGCTCCTCTGTGCCCCCTCCCCTTTTGCACCCCCCCCCCCCCTCCTTCGCCCTTCCTCTTGTCTACTTCCCTCTCCCCCCCCCCCTCCTCCCCTCTTGCCCCCTCCGCCCATTACCCCCCCCCCTTCCCCTATTGCCTTCTCCTCCCTTGCCCCCTCTTTCCCTTCCCTCTTTGTCTCCCTCTCCCTCCCCTCCTGGCTACCTTCCACTTCCCCCTCCCCTCCTGGCTACCTTCCACTTCCCCCTCCCCTCCTGGCTACCTTCCACTTCCCCCCTCCCCTCCTGGCTACCTTCCACTTCCCCCTCCCCTCCTGGCTACCTTCCACTTCCCCTCCCCTCCTGGCTACCTTCCACTTCCCCCTCCCCTCCTGGCTACCTTCCACTTCCCCCTCCCCTCCTTGCTCACCTCTTCTCTTGCCCCCTCCCCTTCCCCCTGTCCTCCCTCTCTAGCTCATATTTTAATTACTTTTCTTACAACCTTTGACTTTCTCATGGTTTTTTTATCGACTCAGGCTGTTTATTATGAAGTTATCGTTTGCAGTTGAGATCGCAGCCGCGTTGTTGATGGTAATTAAAATAAAACAAAAACTATACATTTAATCGCATATATACTTTTATGTCGAAAAAACATCACTTACCTTTGATATATTTCTAACAACATTCTTGAATTTTAAGATGTTGCTTCATAAAAGGTAATTTGTTTCGCCTTATTTGTTTACTGAACGAAAATAAACAGTGTTTGTCCAACATAATGTAACCACCAACCAAAGGATCTCAGATTTGTTTTTGTTATGTGTAAGAAGGAGATAAAAGGCAACGCTGCCTCTAATGAGTGGCCCTTCATATTGATAGAGTGATTGAGAGCCCGATTCAAGGTACTTTAGATTCAAAATGTCTAGATACACGGAGATTGAAATGAGTTTAAGTCGTAAGATGGGGTAAAGATAGATTGAGGGAAAGAGTTCCACAGTTATTTGTTCTTTTTATTTCCCCTTCTCCTTTTCCCCCTCCCCTTCTTCATCTTCCCTCAACCCAACTCTTCCATCTTCTTCCTCCTCGTCCTACCCCCTCAACATCGCACCTTCTTCTCCTCCCTCAACCTCGTGTATTCTTCTTCCTTCTTCTCCTCCTCCCTCAACCTCGTTTATTCTTCTTCCTTTTTCTCCTCCTCCCTCAACCTCGTTTATTCTTCTTCCTTCTTCTCCTCCTCCCTCAACCTTGTTTATTTTTCTTCCTTCTTCTCCTCCTCCCTCAACCTTGTGTATTCTTCTGCCTTCTTCTCCTCCTCCCTCAACCTCGTTTATTTTTCTTCCTTCTTCTCCTCCTCCCTCAACCTCGTTTATTCTTCTTCCTTCTTCTCCTCCTCCCTCTACCTCGTTTATTCTTCTTCCTTCTTCTCTTCCTCCCTCAACCTCGTTTATTCTTCTTCCTTCTTCTCCTCCTCCCTCAACCTCGTTTATTCTTCTTCCTTCTTCTCCTCCTCCCTCAACCTCGTTTATTCATCTTCCTTCTTCTCCTCCTCCCTCAACGTTTATTCTTCTTCCTTCTTCTCCTCCTCCGTCAACCTCGTTTATCTCTTCTTCTTCTTCCTTCTCCTCTCCTCCTCCCTCAACCTCGTTTATTCTTCTTCCTTCTTCTCCTCCTCCGTCAACCTCGTTTATTCTTCTTCCTTCTTCTCCTCCTCCCTCAACCTCGTTTATTCTTCTTCCTTCTTCTCCTCCTCCCTCAACCTCGTTTATTCTTCTTCCTTCTTCTCCTCCTCCCTCAACCTCGTTTATTTTTCTTCCTTCTTCTCCTCCTCCCTCAACCTCGTTTATTCTTCTTCCTTCTTCTCCTCCTTCCTCTACCTCGTTTATTCTTCTTCCTTCTTCTCCTCCTCCGTCAACCTCGTTTATTCTTCTTCCTTCTTCTCCTCCTCCCTCAACCTCGTTTATTTTTCTTCCTTCTTCTCCTCCTCCCTCAACCTCGTTTATTCATCTTCCTTCTTCTCCTCCTCCGTCAACCTCGTTTATTCTTCTTCCTTCTTCTCCTCCTCCCTCAACCTCGTTTATTCTTCTTCCTTCTTCTCCTCCTCCGTCAACCTCGTTTATTCTTCTTCCTTCTTCCTCCTCCCTCAACCTTTTTTTTCTTCCTTCTTCTCCTCCTCCCTCAACCTCGTTTATTCATCTTCCTTCTTCTCCTCCTCCCTCAACCTTGTGTATTCTTCTTCCTTCTTCTCCTCCTCCCTCAACCTCGTTTATTCATCTTCCTTCTTCTCCTCCTCCCTCACCTTTTTCTTCTCCTTCTTCTCCCTCCTCCCTCAACCTCGTTTATTCTTCTTCCTTCTTCTCCTCCTCCCTCAACCTCGTTTATTCTTCTTCCTTCTTCTCCTCTTCCTCATATTCTTCCTCTTCCTCCACCTCTCTTCTTCTTCTTCCTAATCCTCTTTCTTTTTGCTTCTTCTTTTACTTTCTCCTATTTCTCCTCCACTTCGTGTCTTCTTCTTTCTTCTTCCTTCTCCTCCTCTACCTCGCTTCTTCTTCTTCTCTTCTTACTCCACTTCGCTTTATCTTCTTCTTCCTTCACCTCCACATCCTCCATCTTGTTCCGTCTCCTTCTTCTTCCTCCTCTCCTTCCCTCCACCTCGCTTCTTCTTCTTCTTTCTTTTCTTCCTCCACCTCCCTGTCTACTTCTTCATTAATTCCTTCTCATCCTATTCCTTTGAGGGGATATTTTTCTGGACCCTTTTCTCTCTCATGTTTAGCCCCATCGTGTTTTAGATTTATAGACTTGGTGATCTTAAGAACTTTCGCCACATATCTGTCAATTATATGACCTTTCGTGCCATTTAGGTGTCAATTTTTTTCCTGGCGAGCGATAGCGAGCCTGTAATTTAAGAGGAACCGGCTTTCGGCCGGGAAACCTGTCCACTGAAAAATGTACAAATTTATCTTGGAAGGGGTCTAGGGGTGTAATTATAAGTTTGATGGAGGTCTAGGGAACAAACTAAAAACATCCCCTTAATTCGCTCATTCCTCCTGTGCCTGCTCTTCCTACACCTTCTTTTTATTCCTTCTCCTTCTCCTTCTCCTTCTTCTCTTCTTCCTTAAATTTGTTTCATGTTCTTTCTCCTCCTCCTTCTCCATCTCGTTTCTCTTGTTTCCTTATTCATCACCTCCTCCTCTTCCTCTTCTTCCATTTCGCTTCTTCTTCCTTCTCCTCCTCTTCCTTCATCCTACTTCTTCTTTTTTCTTCTCCTTCACTTTATTCTTTACCATTTTCTCTTCCTCTTCTTTAATTGTGTTTCTTCTTCATTCTCCTCCTATTCCTACATTCCACTTCTTCTTCTTCCTTCTCCTCCTCCCAACTCAACCCCGCTTCTTCTCCTTCTCCTGCTCCACCTCACTTCTTCGCTTTCTTCCTTCTCCTCCTCCTGTTCTTCATCTTCTCCTCCGTATTATCCTTTTCTTTTTTCTTCTCCTCCTCCTTTTCCTCTTCTTCTGCCTTCTCCTTATCCTCCTCCACCTCCTTTTTCTCAACCTGGCTTCCTCTCCCAACTTAATTTTTTTTCCAATAAGTGGGCAAGACTCTCGCTATATATATAAACAAATGGTCGGCCTCAAGGATCCGCTGGTGCCACTGGGGGGACTGAATAAAGAGGATATAGATATTATTCATGAGAGGAACTGCCTAGGAGTGAGATATTATGGGAAGGCTGGGTTAGATATATACCTTAAAGAAACAGGGTCAACCTTCACCATATTGGGGCCACTGTTGTCATTAACACTTTCAGTACTAGTGCCGTCCATTTACCAAAATTCTGGCTACTATTAGACGATTTTATTCAGTTTAAAAATGCCCTCCAGGAACTAACAAGTTTCGAACCGTCTCAGTTCACCATTTTACTGCCACATATTCTTCTACAACTGCATAACATCGTCTAAATATAGCTAGAATATAATTGAAAGACGTCACCGGTACAGTATGGTTTAACCTCTTCACACACCCAAATATTTTCACACACATACTAAACATTTGGTTATATTGTTGCAAATTATAGTGTTTAGTCCTTGGCTTTAAGTTATTCTACATTGTCAAAAGTATAAAATCACCTCGTTGGCTGATAATTACGACACCAACATTGCGTCCAAAGCAAGAAAATTACCGCTACCTCTTACTACAGAATCTCTAGGGCGTGGTATAGGGGATGGAAGAGATGCAAAGTTCTAGGATAGTTATGCATTCAGGTAAGGTTGCTAGAAAGTTGGAAAAGTTATAATATATCGTACTGTATAACCACCCTCTCTCTCTCTGTCTCTCTCTCTCTCTCTCTCTCTCTCTCTCTCTCTCTCTCTCTCTCTCTCTCTCTCTCTCTCTCTCTCTCTCTCTCTCTCTCTCTCTCTCTTTCTCACCACCTACGAAGTCTTATGAACCGCTACGATCCACGTATGAAAAAATCTACAAACTGCTAAAACTTATGATTGGTCAGCAACTATCATTTTCGAGCATCCTCAAATTTGGTTTTGATGGTTTTGATTTCTCCGGAACTACGACGAGCAGTATCAAACTCTTAAGACCTTCTTAAAGATCTCCCTATGATGTCTTTTTATCTCGAGAACGTAACGGTTCGGAATCAAATTCGGGATTGAGGGCAAGGCTTTTAGACACAGAACAGGCAAAGTGTAGCTACTTACAGTATAATCAATTCTTATAATTATCCCGAGCTACCCATGAGACCAGTTATCCTTTTCAAGCAGACAACGCCACCTATTCTTATTCGTGTTAATCTACTGTAGGTATCTGCAGAGGATTGTCTAACTATGCCTCTAACTCTGACATGTTCTTCCTAAATGGAATAAAATCTTCTTGAGACATGCACAATAATAGAGAGATTAACATCACTCATCTCCATATGAATCTATTCTAATCCTACGTAAAATATCTGAAGTTTTGTTTTAGTTTGCTCTCTATGCCTCTACCAAGCGCAAACAAAATATACCCAAGAACCCCCTTCGAGATGAGTTTGTACATGTTCCGGCAGAACAATTCCGGACCTTCCTCCTAAGTTACAGGCTCGCTATCACTCACCAGGACAATATCAACACCTAAGTGGCACGGACAGTCATATTATTGGCAAAAACATGGGGAAAAAGGTCTTAAAATAGCCAAAGTAATGGGGCGAACGTATTTAAATCTCAAAACTGATGAGGTATAATTTGATTAAGAAGGAGGTTCAGTAAAAAAAAAAAAAAAAAAAAAAAAAAAATCCTATGCACAATCAACCACTTTACGAATTTGACTAAACTAAGATGAAATGTGTCTTTGGCTTTGCTTTAATGTTTTTTCTTCCACTGTCTTAGTATATGGTAATGCATCGTTTACCAGTAATTGTTAAGGTAGGATCACTTCGATAGGACTAAATGGTCTGTGTGGTCTGTGTATCTATCCATTTACATAAAGGCTGGACATTTTGCTTAGGTATATTTATAACCTTCGTTTGTACACAGAGAACACATGTTTACCTCTATTCCAGGCCAACCTTGATGTTTTCAGCTTGCACTTCCTAGTAGCCTGAAAACTCACCAGTGGCCATTAGCTCTGTCTGACCATTGTCTCTTGACACAAATCTCGATCCCTGACCTCTTTGTAGCTCCAAAGGGCCTAGAGAAAACTGTCTGTAAATAGATACACCTATTTCATGGTAGACTCTTCCCAAATGATAGAAACGTCAGCACGATTGTATGCACTAATTTGGAGTTATAAGAAGTTAAGGGGTCAAGATGATTGTCAAGTTCGATGGCGCTACCTATAGTGCAGTAGTCTCTCAGCAGTATCTGGGGCAACGTCTTGGAGGTGATTATAATATTATGTTAAATTATTATTGAGGGTTTTGATTGTTTTGACCGTTTCGAGCAACGTACGTTTATTAACTCTCTGAACTAAGAAGAACACTTCCGCAGACCCCCTTCAAAATATAAAATATGTCCCCCACACAACGTTCAAGCCAAACATGAACAGTTTTCGGTAGAAAAGTACCCAGACCGAAGGCTGATTTCTCCTAAATTGCAGCCTCAATATCGCTTGCCCAGAAAGGAACTGACACCTGAATTGGTTGAAGAGTCTTAAAATCTCCAAAGTATTAGAGTGAAACAGGGTGGTTCCAAAAACGGCCCGCCTCGCACCAGGTAGGGTAAATTAACGAAGTGAAAAGAAGAGCCTGGGAGAAGGTAAAATATAGATGGGACGGCTCTGGAGACGGGGAATATTGGGTAAATTATAATAGAGTTGAAGGAGAGTGAGTGAGTTGCTTCATATTGTGATCGAGAAGAGTCGGAAAAGTTATACAGTATATAATCAACAGATGAGAGAGAGAGAGTGGCATTTATTTACGTCTAGATACAGACCCCACAGACCTAATGATACAAACGAGGTGAGCAGGATTTGAGTCTAGAAGTACAGGTAGGTCAATTTTATGATTGTGATATTTGTTAATAAGCATAGGGTGATATTTGGTTATTAATATTCAAAATGAGATATTTATAAGGCGGAAGGGAATAAAGGGGTAGTGCTTGTTTGTTGGGCTATATATTATTATTGTGTGAATATATTATTTTAGTTTCCTCGTTAGACCTCCATTAAGCATTAATAACCCCCCCCCCCTCCCCCCCAGACCCCCTTTCAAGTTAAATTTGTACATTTTTCGGTAGAAAACTGTCCCGGCTGAAGGCCGGTTTCTCTTAAAATTACAAGCTCGATTTCGCTACACCTTAATGGCACGAAAGGTCTTAATATTGACAAAGAAAGGGGTGAAAGGTCTCAAATTGCAAAACTAATGGGGCTAAACATGAGGGAGAAAGGGGTCCCGAAAAACGAACCATTAAAACCATTAAAAGGGATTGGAGATGTAATAGACAAGCGGTGGAAGTAAACAGGAGAGATGAGGAAGGGAGAGGGGGGTGGGGGGGGTATAATTTGGGAACGAGAGGAAAGGGGATACTCAAGGGGAGGATTTTATTTTATTTTTTTTACGGGTCACTCTTTTCCCTCCTGCTTAGCCCCATTAGTTTTGATATTTCAAGACGTTCGCCCCATTAGTTTGGCAATTTTAAGACCTTTGTCCCATTTATTTGCCAATAAAGATACCTTTTGTGCCATTTAAGTGTAATTTATTTCCTGGCGAGCGATAACAAGCATGTCATTATTGACCAGGAAATGTGTGTACCAATAAATTTACAACATTTACCTCGAAAGGTGGTCTTGGGGGTGTTGCTTTAAGCTTGATAGAGGCCTAGGGAGCAAAATAAAATAATGTCCTTATTAGTTCCTCCCTAGACCTTCATCAAGCTTAAAAAAAAAAAAACTTTACCTTCTTTCAAGATAATTTGTATATTATTCGGTAGAAAAATTTCCCGGCCGAAGGCTGGTTCCTCTTAAAATTACAAGCTCGCTATCGCTCGCTAGGAAACAATCGACACCTAAATGGCACGAATGGTCTTAAATTTGACAACGAAATGGGGCGAAAGGTGTTAACATCACCAATGTAATGAGCCGAACGGCATAACATGTAAAAACTAAAGGGGTTTAATCGAAGGACAAGGGGGTCCAGAAAAACGAGCCTATCACTATGAAGTTAGGATTGTAATTATCTAAAAAGGAAGGATAAAAACACGGGAGAGAAGAGGAGGAATGGACAGAAAGAAAGAGGAATGGTGGTAATACGATTAATAGGAATGGAGAGGAGAGGGGGATAAGAAAGAGGAGGAGAGGGTGGATAAGAAAGAGGAGGAGAGGGTGGATAAGAAAGAAGAGGAGAGGGTGGATAAGAAAGAAGAGGAGAGGGTGGATAAGAAAGAAGAGGAGAGGGTGGATAAGAAAGAAGAGGAGAGGGTGGATAAGAAAGAAAGAGAGGGTGGATAAGAAAGAAGAGGAGAGGGTGGATAAGACAGAAGAGGAGAGGGTGGTTAAGAAATAAGAGGAGAGGGTGGATAAGACAGAAGAGGAGAGGGTGGATAAGACAGAAGAGGAGAGGGGGGATAAGAAAGAAGAGGAGAGGGTGGATAAGACAGAAGAGGAGAGGGTGGTTAAGAAATAAGAGGAGAGGGTGGATAAGAAAGAAGAGGAGAGGGGGGATAAGATAGAAGAGGAGAGGGTGATAAGAAAGAAGAGGAGAGGGTGGATAAGACAGAAGAGGAGAGGGTGATAAGACAGAAGAGGAGAGGGTGGATAAGACAGAAGAGGAAGGGTGATAAGAAAGAGGAAGGGTGATAAGAAAGAGGAAGGGTGATAAATAGAAGAAGAGGAGAGGTGGATAAGAAAGAAGAGGAGAGGGTGGATAAGAAAGAAGAGGAGAGGGTGGATAAGAAAGAAGAGGAGAGGGTGGATAAGAAAGAAGAGGAGAGGGTGGATAAGAAAGAAGAGGAGAGGGTGGATAAGAAAGAAGAGGAGAGGGTGGATAAGAAAGAAGAGGAGAGGGTGGGTAAGAAAGAAGAGAGAGGGTGGGTAAGAAGAGGAGAGGGTGGGTAAGAAAGAAGAGGAGAGGGTGGATAAGAAAGAAGAGGAGAGGGTGGGTAAGAAAGAAGAGGAGAGGGTGGATAAGAAAGAAGAGGAGAGGGTGGATAAGAAAGCATGAGAAGAGAGGACAATGCGGATACCAAAGATAAGTTAACCCATTCAATACAGGTGACATCCTACTTATTACATTCTGGGAAATTAGATAATTTTATTCAGCTTAGGAAAAACATCTATCCATTAAACAGTTACAGATTATATCTGTAATTCTTTTAGGTACCGTATATTTTGTCTAAGCTTCATAAAATCATCTAACTGTTACTGAAATCAAGTATAAACAACGCTACCGGTACTGAAAGAGTTAATCAGATAACTGAAGATTGGTATGAAGTTGTAAAAGAAAAGAGGAGGAAAAGGTAGAATAAAGAAAAGCATTATAAGTTTATCCTGAGAGAAATGTGAAAGGCAACCAGAATAGAGAAACAGTGGGATTGGGGATCAATATTTATAAATTAAATGTAAATTTATATTTATTTGTTAATTACTGTGTTTAAGGTTTTGGGTTAACTTATTTCATAACATAATTTTGCTAAATCTCCAATGCGGTATTTCCACATAAGTTTCAGGCTCGCTATAGTCCGCCAAGAAACAATAGACACCAAACTGACACACAATGTCTTAATAATCGAGAAACTAATGTAGCAAACGTCTTACAATTTCAAAACTAATGGGGCTAAGCATGAGGGAGAAGGGGTCTAGAATAAAACCCAAGCTCCCATAAAGGTGGAGGATTGAAGAGAAGACGAGCGAGTGAGGGAGGAAGTGCTGAGTCGGCCTCATACAATTGAGAGAGAGAGAGAGAGAGAGAGAGAGAGAGAGAGAGAGAGAGAGAGAGAGAGAGAAGGCCCCCACTTCTCTCTCTCTCTCGCTCTCTCTCTCTCTCTCTCTCTCTCTCTCTCTCTCTCTCTCTCTTCAATATTACTGAAAGAAAGCTGAAAGGAGGGGCTAACTTTAAGGCATGCAGACAATATAAACACATTGTAGTTAGATAATATGGGTGTGTACATAAAAGAATTAGAGAGAAGACTAGAAGAACTTGAATTGTGATTAACCTTAGAGAGAGAAGGAGTGTGTGTGTGTGTGTGTGTGTGAGAGAGAGAGAGAAAAACAAAAGAGAGAGAGAGAGAGAGAGAGAGTACATACAACTTGATGTATTCTCTTTCTTCTACAATAGGGGTAAAATAATAAATAAGTGAGATAAAGATATCTTGAGTTTCGTTGACTTTACTTGAGAGAGGAAGGAATCTAAATAAAGCAAACAACGAGGAAGGAAATTACTAACCTAAGCCACTGTCACACGAGCGCGTTTTCCGTCAATTTTCCATGAGCAATTTTTTTCTGGTGATATTTAGGGATATTTTTGCATTGGAATCGGAAACTAGATCGAAGGTAGATTATGTTAGCTAGTTTAATTCTTATGGAACTTGTATTTTGAAGCCACCAGACAACAATTGCCCGTACACATTGACGGAAAAATCGCTCGTGCGACACCGCCTTTATAGGAGAGGAGCGAAATGAAACAGTAATTGAAAAAGCATGCCTAGACCTTTATATTAGTTGAAGGATAACTTTTAATTATATATTATTTCCGTAGTAATGCTGCGACCAGATGATGATATGATAGCTTAGCAAGGATCTCTATGACTCAATTGGATATATACTATTCCAGTTAAGGGAGCCCACCTCGTTTTTTGTTTCCTCTTTCGCTCCCTCTCTCTTTGGCTTGTATCCATTCGGCCCCATTCAGCCTACTGTTTTAAGACGTTTACCCCATCCAGGTGTCAATATTTTCCTGACGAGCGGTAGCGAGCCAACATATATATATATTTGTTTGACAGGAAGCTAATTTTGTACATTTTTCGATAGAAAAATTTCTCCGGCGATGCCGGATTTCTCCATACAATACTGGCTTGCGAAGAAATCGACACCTGGATAGGGATAAACATCTTAAAACAGTTGGCTGAATGGGGCCGAATGGATACAAGCTAGGGAAAGAGAGAAAAGGAGAGAAAGATAAAAAAAGCCGGTGACCCACCTTAACCGTTTAAGTATGTGAGGTCATTCCTATGTCAATTAATATCATCTTCAGGTAACAAGAAAAATGTCATCATCTAATTGAAAACGCAAAACACAAACATAGATATAATGAACCGCGTATTAAAGGCAAAATTATATACATTGAAAACACAAAAAACAAATTAGAATCGAGAGTATTAACCCGTACACTACCAGTGACGTCTTTTTCATCATATTTTGGCAACTATTAGACAATAAAATTAAGCTTAGGAAGTCTATCTATCTATCTATTGCCTGACGCCGTGATCCCCGAAGGGGTGGCCACGAACGAACCGCCCCCATGCACCTCTGTCCCCAGTCAGTCGACGCCCCTCCCCCCAACCAGCACCACCTTCGTTCATGTAGTTCCTCACTCCATCCCTCCACCTCATATTCGGTCTACCTCTCCCCCTCTGTCCCTCCACCTCGCTCTCGTACACCTTCTTAGTCATTCTCTCGCTTTCCATACGTTCCATATGGCCGAACCATCTCAAGTTGTTCCTTTTCACACTTTCCAGCACATCTACCTCCACACCACACCTCCTTCTTACTTCCTCATTAGTCTGTCTATCCCTCCATGTAACTCCGCATGCACTCCTTAAGTAATTCATTTCCACTGCTCTCACTCTTGGTCTGAGTCTCTCAACCAACGTCCATGCTTCGCTTCCGTAAGCCAGTGTCGGGATTACCACACTGTCATGCAAGGACTTCTTCACTTCCATACTGACCACCCTATTTCTTGTTACTGCTTTTAGCGTTCCTACAACCCTCTTCCTCTGTAGTACCCTCACTCCCGCACCTCTTCATCCATAGTCCCATCTTTACTCAACACACTGCCCAGATACTTAAAAGAGTTGACGATCTCCATAGCCTGACCGTTCAGCTTCACCTCACACTCTGTGACTTCACCCCTTTTCGAAGACCATAACCTTGCTCTTCCCCGTATTTACCTTCAAATTCCGTTTTTTCGCACACTGTTCCAAACTCATTTACCAGGACCCTGCAACTCCCATTCATTATCACTCATCAGAACTGTATCATCCGCAAACAGCAGTATAGGTAGCTTCCACTCAATTCCCTCCCTTTTCAGCGATACACCAACATCCACTGCTCTTGATAGTATTTCTTTCATAACTCCATCCATATATACAGTAAACAACCACGGGGACATCGCACACCCCTGTTTCAAACCAACATTCAGGTCAAAGAACTCGCTCTGCTCACTCTCCACACGTACTGCCGCCTTTGCACCCTCATACATGCTCTTCACTGCTTTCAGCAACTTGCCCTCTACTCCGTATATTCTAAGTACTTTCCACAAACCTTCTCTATCCACTCTGTCATAGGCCTTCTCCAAGTCCATAAAGGCAACATACACCTTTTGTTTCTTCTCCAGATACTTCTCCACTACACAATTCAGGGTAAAAATCTGATCTACACATCCTCTTCCCTTCCTAAAACCTCCCTGCTCGTCGCCTATCCATTTCTCCGTTCTCACTCTCACTCTCTCAATCACTAGCGTACTGTATACCTTCCCTACTACTACGCTTAGAAGACATATTCCTCGGTGGTTACCACACACTCCTCTTTCCCCTTTGCCCTTATATAGGGGGACTATTATGCCAGTCTTCCAGTCATCGGGTGCACTCCCCTTCTCCCATGCTAGTTTGCACATTTTCCATACCCATTCTATCACTATCTCACCACCATACCTCAACATTTCCCCACACACTCCATCTGTTCCTGGTGCTTTCCCCAACTTCACTCTTTTTCATGGCTTCCCACACTTCTGACCTCCTGATCCCCACCTCCTCCTCCACTACTTCTCTTCTTCTCCCTCCCATACCATATCCAGCTATGTTTGCTGGCTCTTCATTCCTTTCATTTAGCAACTCACTGAAGTACTCCCTCCATCTTTCGACTCTCTCTTGCTTCTCGGCTAGCATTCTCCCATTCTTATCTTTCACACCCTTACTGTTTCCCTTGCTACCTTCCCTAACTTTCTTGACTTCTTTCCAGAACAGTTTCTTACTCTCCCTCCATTTTACACTCAGATTCCTTCCAAATTCCTCATCTACTCTTCTCTTACTTTCCTTCACTACTCTCTTCACCACCCTCTTACTCTCCACGTACCTCGCTCGTTTCTGTCTCTCGGAATCTTCATTCCCTCTACTACCCAACCACTCTCTATATGCTTTCTTCTTTTCTTCCACAGCTATTCTTACCTCTTCTGTCCACCATGCTGTACCTTTCACTCCCCTCCCTCTTCTCCTCACTCCACACACCTCCTCACATGCTGCACAGATCTCATCCTTAAACACCTTGCTCATCTCCTCCACTTCCTCCATAACTTCCAGGTCGAACCCCCTAGTCGTCTTTCCACTGCTCTCCTGTACTCCTCCCTGATTTCCTCCTCCTGCAACCTCTCCACCCTCCTCACCATTCCACCCTCCTCTCGCCTCTCTCCCGCTCTCCTCACCCACTTCTTTTGTATCCTACCCTTAGCTACCACTACATAATGATCAGACAGACCCCCTCCAATACCCTTATACACCCTAGCATCCATCACAGATTTCTTCATTCGTTCATCCACACATACATAATCAATCAATGACTTTCGTTCCACCACTGTCTTATCCTTCATCGTCAACATCCGTTTCCACGTGTACCTGTGGATCATTCTGTGTCGGAAGAAGGTGTTGGCTATCCACAGCCTCCTCCCCACACATACGTCCACAAGTGCACTACCATTCCCATTCACCTCTGATGGTACCCCCCACCCTCCCACCACTCCCTCAACTTTCCTATCACACCCACCTTACCATTCATATCCCCAATCAGAAATATTCTTTCGTTCTTGTCAAACTTCTCCAGGCACGCCTCCACATTCATCCAGAACTCCTCTTTCTTTCTTTCAAGTATATCCTCTGTCGGGGCATACACGCATACAATCACCCACGTTTGTATTCCTACTTTCATTCTCACCCTCACAATCCTTGAACCCACAGACCCATACTCTCTTACACATTCCTTCCATTTGCTACTTACAAACAAACATGCACCTTCTCTCGCTGTTCCTTCACTCACTCCAGCACACACACCCATTCCACACACCCACTCTCTCACATCTGAACCTTTCCATTTGGTCTCTGTCATTCCACATACATCCAGCCTGGCATTCACTAACACTTCCAGAACCTCTCTCTCTTTTGTGCCATCATTCATGCCACTAACATTCCACGTAGCCATTCTCAGAATGTCCGAAGGCATGTCCTTAGTCGGTCGTGGTTCGTCAACGTTGGTTCCGTCCGCATCCGAGGCTGTTCGTTCGTTTTTCTTTGCTTAGATATTTTTCCGGGTGGGGGTCGCAAGCCCACCGACCCAACCTCTTTAGTCTTAGCTTAGGAAGTAACTGTAGTAATAACAAGGTTTCAAACTTTCTCAACCAACTTTTTTAACTACCACAGATCCTTCCTAAGCTACACAATATCGTCTAAATAAAGCTAGAATGAAATATAACACACGTCGCTGGTACTCAAAGGGTTAAAGGTGATATATAGTTGTTAAATATAGGAAGAATGTGTGATGGCAATAATAGGGAAGTGAGATATGGCATTAATAACCGAATAATTCACCACTAAAACTTCCCTCCTCTTCTACAATTTGTCCCATGTTCTACACCAATATTCTTTGGTGGTCCTAATGTTGGATACTCCTACCTTCTTCTTCTTCTTCTTCTCTCTCTCTCTCTCTCTCTCTCTCTCTCTCTCTCTCTCTCTCTCTCTCTCTCTCTCTCTCTCTCTCTAGAGAAATTTTACTTATAAAAAACGAGAAAATTACAGTACCTTTATTTAAAAGCATAGTGAGACCACATCTTGAATATGGTGTGCAATTTTGGTCTCCTTATCTGAGCAAGGACATTGGGAAGCTCGAGTCGGTGCAGCGTAGAGCGACAAAGTTGATTCCGTCACTAAGAAATAAATCTTATTATGAAAGACTAATAAAAATAAAAGTATTTTCACTTAAGAAAAGAAGATTGCGAGGTCAATTAATCGAGTGTTTCAAGATACTAAAGGGATTTGACAAAATTGATGTAGATTCACTTTTCCAAATAAATAATAGTTCATTAACTCGGGGAAATGGAATGAAATTAAAAACCAGGAGGGAGAATCTCGATGTCACAAAGAACTTCTTCACCTACAGTGTGGTCATCGAGTGGAACAAATTGCCTGAGAAAGTGGTACAATGTAAGACAATTGACACTTTCAAAAGAAGTCTAGACATTCATTTTGAGGAGGTGGGAATAATATAAAAAAGGAAAATTCGAAAATAGGTTAAGCATCAGTAGTATATAATATTTCGCATCTTCGTTCTTTACTATAAATTTCCCAGTAGAGGTTTTTATTTTGTTCTCATTCTGCTGGGTGACTTCTTTCCCCAACTTAATTTCATGCCGACCAACGGTCGGAGGGGAGGTGGGTGGGGAGAGGTGGGTGGGGAGAGAGCCTTCTTCTTTGTTATCCTTGCCTTCCACTTTGTAGCAAATTCTATTCTAGCATTAAGTCCGGACTACCTAGT
>CM064497.1:63738718-63769498 GCA_032716605.1 Paralithodes platypus | reverse complement strand
TCAAGATTCTTTACGAACATCTTCCCAGCATCAGACTTATTTCAGAAGTTTCCAGTTGATGTTGCAGGACTAGCATTGCACTTTCTTTAATACAGGAGTGCCAGTTATTTGAGTATCTACCGTAACGTTAATTAATCACGTTAACTATCTTTTCTTTGTGTAACCTAATCGAGTAATCTTTTACTGTTTGAGAATAGGCTGTTTCATCGAGCGTCAGCCTAGTGTGTGTGCACCAGTTACCGAGTCATAGGATACCTCGTTGTCCAGGCACGACTCAGGGCGGTAATGGTGTTTTGTTTTCCAGTGTTTAAGGCAGGGGTTGGATCTAGTGTTACCGTTGTTTGCATTTTGCCATTATCTAGTCCAATGTTGAAGAGCCCTGTGTCTTTGAGAACCTGGATCGTAACAAATGGCGACCTAGCTCAGGATCTTGTGAACTAAGAGATAATTGCAGGATTGTTGTGGTCATTTGTTTTATTGAGGAATATAGTGGGCACGTTAATTTTTTTTGGCAAAGTAGTATAGCACTTGAGAGTCTTCAGACATTTTTGGCAAGTGAATAGTGCTACATAAGAGTTTGGGGTACTTCTTTTCTGAATATTGTGGTGAGAAATTTTTGTGAGCATCATGTCTTATACCGGTTCAGAGGAGAATGGAGACACAGTACGTAATGTCGAGACTGAGGAACAACAGTATGATGAAAGGGTTAATCGGGTGAACTGTGAGGAGGATGCGAGGATATTTTTGCAATGGCCTGTTACTGCCGAGCGGTTGGAGGGTATGGATCGGTACGGTCTTCAATGCCTGGCCACAGCTATCGGTCATGCGGTTACTAGCAGCATGACCAAGGATAACTTGATAACGTGTGTACTGGGCAGGGTGACTGGTGAGCGAGAGGGGTTGAGTGCTCAGAGCCCTTCGGCCATGCTTCCCCTACACTCGACTCCCAGCCATCCCAGTAGTTTGCCGACCCCGGGTACGCTTCCGCAGTTGGGTGGTGACTGGCAGGGTGGGTTGCCCCTGGGGGGACCACCGGTAATTTCAAACATTGTAGCACCTTCACCTCCTCAAGGGTTAACTCCAGAATTAGTGTATCAGCTCGAATTAGCTAAGATTCAGCAGCAAATAGAATTAGCCAAGATAGAAGAGAGAAAAAGTCACCAGCAACAAAGGGCAGGTGAGCTTAAGCAGCAAATAGAGCTAGCAAAAATCCAAGCTGAGTCGACTAAGTACTGTGCCGACATGGACGCAGAGAAGTCGCGAGTAGAGACAACGGGACAGCGACTTGGGGCTGGTAACTGTGTTCATGAGAAGTCTCTCTCGCACTTATTGAAACTGGTTCCGGTGTTTGATGAGAGTGGTGTAACAGAATTTTTCACACGCTTTGAGAAGAAGTGCCAGGAACACCAGTGGCCAGAGAATAAATGGGCAGCACTTGTATCCTCTAGATTAATAGGCAAGGGTCTTAAAGCCTACGATGCGTTGCCTATAGAGTCTTGTATTATCTATGAGGAACTCAAGGAGGCTGTCCTGAGAGCATACGAACTACAACCAGAGACGTACAGGTTGAAGTTCCGGGGTGTTACCAAGGGTCGGGAGAGCACCTTTTTGGAGCATGCCCGGGAGCTGTCCGATGCTTTTGGGAATTGGCTGAGGTCGGAGAAAGCTACTACGTTTGACGACATTAAACAGTTGGTGCTTTTAGAGCAGTTTTTCAATTTGCACGGGCGGCGACCTGACGTTAAACCTTATAGAAAAGCAACCAAAAACTCTACAGGAGGCAGCTGAGATGGCTGACCTCCGGCTATCACTAATTCGTGGGTGCGGGTCTGCCCAGCGTAGTGAGGCAGGTAACAAGGGGCGTGACACCCCACCCCCCGAGTTAGTGATATACCTTATGCAAACAAGTACAAGAGCCATGATACCAAGACTGACCACAAGACTAGCACCGTCCCATTTAAGAAGGGGCCGGGCCCTTCCCAGTACCAAGGGAAGCTCAAAGGGGAGTTGGAGTGTTATCATTGTCATAAAAAGGGGCACTTTGCAAGAGTCTGTCCTAGCAAACCACCTACAGCAGCTGTGTCTTTGGCCTGCAACATTGGTGTGTCTCCGAAGTCATCTGAGTTTGCCCGGGGCAGTTCGTCAGAGGCTGAGGCACAGCCAATGCAGAAGCACCTGGGAGGCTCGAACCCTGCTCAGGATGTTTTTTGCGACCATAGAGGGCGGGGTTGCGTGATGTGGGCGGGGCGCAAACATGGAGTAGAGGTTTTGCGTGATACAGGTGCTTCCCAGACTCTGATGAAAAACTTGACTGGCTACCCTATAAACGCGGCTCGGGTGGTGGTGGTGCAGGGTATTAATGCAACTCGGTCATACCCGCTGGTGCGGTTGGAGTTGGAGGTGGATGGTGTGGCACGTAAATTGGATGTCGGGATTGTGGAGAAACTGCCAGTGGAGGGCGTCGACCTTCTTCTCGGCAACGACTTTGCAATGCCCGCTTCTGAGGTTCTACCCTTAGTCGTTGCCGAGAGGCCGGCCGACGTGAGTTGGGAAGAGCAAGAGTGGGTCGAGCGGTGCCAGACACAACCCATGGCGTGTGTTGTCACCCGAGCTCGGGCAGCTAAAGTGTCACAGCCTAGTCCTCCGTCTTCAGACCAGCGGAGGAACGATCAACAGGAGGAGGCTAAAGCTGGAGTTGGTTTTAAGAGTTTTGACTCGGCGGCTCTCCTGGGTGATTCAGTATTAGCACCATTACTTAATTCTGGAGTAGCCCCTGGGCCTGTCATCTAGAGTGACGAGGCTGGGCATGACGAGTCTCCACGACAGCAACGTTATGTACATCGAGAGAGACAGAGGGAGCAGCCCAGTATCGGGGAAGGTCATGCATTGCTCCGGGAGCAGTTAGATCGCTTGGCACCCTCAGATATACGTCGGTTGCAACTAGAGGACCCTGAGCTCCAAACGGGTGCTAATGGAGCTGTAGAGCTCGACGAGGACGGCGATGCACAGCCAGGAGATTTTTTTTATTTAGAAGCCATCCTCTATAGGCGTTTTCAAGACCCTAATCGTAGTTGGCAAGAGGGGTCCGGAGTAGTGGACCAGTTGGTGGTGCCACGGGAGTGCAGCGATAGCCTACTGAGGTTGGCGCATGACATACCACTGGCAGGACATCTAGGGGTGAGAAAAACGGTGGCGGCTTTAGAATTTTTTTTTTGGTGGCCGGGGTTGAAGGGGCAGGTGGTAACCTGGATAGCAAGGTGTCATACGTGCCAGAGGGTTGGAAAACCTAACCAAACAATTCCGAGAGCCCCGTTGCACCCCATTCCTTTCAGTGGACCGCCCTTCAGTAAGGTCATCATTGATATGGTCGGACCCCTACCCCCTACTAGTGCCGGTAATAAATTTCTATTAACTATCATGGATGTGGCCACTCGTTATCCTGATGCATATCCAATGAGAAATGGCACGGCGAAAACTGTTGTCCGGAACCTGCTCTTGTATTGCTCGCGGTATGGTTACCCGCAAGAGGTGCAATCGGACCAAGGTTCTAATTTTACCTCTAATCTGTTCAAACAAACTATGATTCAGCATGGCATCAGCACTGTCGTCTCTTCTGCGTATCACCCGGAGAGTCAAGGGGTGTTGGAGAGGTGGCACGCCACGCTGAAAAGCATGCTTCGATGTTATTGCACAAAGAACGGAAAGGATTGGGACCTTGGTCTGCCGTATGTTTTGTTCGCGGCAAGAGAAGTACCTGGAGAGAGTCTCGGTTTCAGTCCGAATGAGCTTGTTTTCGGGCATCAGATGAGGGGCCCTCTCCACATAGTGAAGGAGATGTGGGAGGGCACTAGGCATATTGTTATGCGAGATAAGTTGCAACCTCTTGTTCCTGAGCGACAAGAGGAGTTGTTTACTAGGCTGTGGCAGTCCGTCCGCATGTTTGTTGCTTCTCCAGGCCTGATGTACGGGGTAGAATCCGACATGGAGGCTGGAGACAGTGCAAGGCTCGAGTTGGTTCCCTGCCGTGTGAATCCTGCTCGACAGCCTGTTGTGAAGGCGGAGCTGGACAGCGTGTGGAGAGGGGGGATGAGGGATATCGTGAGTGGTCGTTGCCAGTGGCTTTGCAACCTGAGTTTGGTGGCAGAGTCTGTGTGTATGTTGATTGCAAGAGTGTGGAAGCATTATCCCTGACAGACGCCTATCCATTACCCAGAGTTGACGACACCATAGACCGCTTCGGGGCTGCCTCGCTCATCACGAAGGTAGAACTAGTGAAGGGTTATTGGCAGGCCCCGTTGCCGGAAGGAGCGAAGAGAAGTGCCAGTCTTGCGATGGACTGGGCAGTTTGTCAGTGTGAGGTGTTGTTGTGCTGCCGGAACACAAGTTGGATGTGTGGCATGCTAAGGGCACTGATAATGTTTTGGCTTTGTTTGCAGGAGAACCCTCGCTGTTCAGTCAGTGTCTGTCGTGGGTGGAGGATCCGGGGTAGGCTACCACAGTATTTTGGTATAGCCTCCTGTCTTGGCTCGCGGTGTATTTTTGCGCTGGTGCTTGGTGGCTCGCGTGTGTAGCATCAGCGTAGAGTCGCAGGGCAGAAGTTGTTGGCTTTGATTCGACGAAAATTAGGCTACATCTATAGTAGCCGCCAAAAAACAACATTAAAATAAAATATGAAAAATTAAATAAAAACTCTTTCTTTTTAATAATTAATTTTAAGATAATATTGTAGCTGAGTACTGAGTGCAGATGATTTTCCCTCAGTAGGCTGTGCTTCTTAAAGCTCGCTCTGGGAGCACAATGTTATGAATTAATGTATTATGTTTGGGAAGGGTGATAAGATTTTGTTTTATATATAAATGTGGTTGTATTTTTTTTGAGGAGACTGAACTTGCATTCCATGAGTGGCAGAGTGGTTAGGAGTGGCAGATTCTAGCGACATTCTGTCTGTTCAGATATGGGCCCATGGTTGAGTGTCCCATATCTTGGGGGGGGTGTGACGCCTCCCGGCGTTAACAGAATGGTTGCGTGGGGCATTGCAGCTCGCTAGCGCTCGCCAGGATGGGGGAATGGGCTACAGTTGTCCTAGAATGATCAGCTTTATTTTATTAGTGTCGTGTTGCCACGGACAGTCTAGAAATGGTCTTTGTTTTGGTCTGTGACCGCGCCTTATATTTTATATTCGCTATAATATAAATGTTGCTTGTGTGGGAGGCGAGCGAGAGAGGGTGAGGGAGTACACCTGGCAGCGGGGTAAGCTGTGGCCCGGCTCGCTTGGGCTCTGACGGCGTTGGCGGCCGGGTGGTCAACTAGTCCCTGCCCATCGCGGCTGCGTGTTCTTTACCAGCTCAGAGCTTGCCTGACATGCGTATCGTCTACATCCTTTGCAATTCTGTCCCCCATACTCGCCACTTTGCATACTATTTCTCTCTCTCGACTTCTCCTTTCTCATTCTCTAATCTTTATTAAACTCAACATCCCTTCTGGTTTCAGCATAGACGTTCACCGTCGGCCAGTTGTATTGTACGCGAAGCTCTTAGATATTTCCATGTATTAGATTAAGGAGGTATTATGCTTTATTGAGGGGTTGGAGAGACGGACTTTTCCGTGTGTGGCCTCTCTCGGGAAGGTTGTAGACCGGTATAGGTCTCCCTGGCAAGGTGTTGAGTGATTCTGCTTGGTTATCTAAAGCTAGACTAGGGGTAAGGTTACTGTGTCGTTGTCTCCGATGTGTGCAGTGTTAGCTAAGCCCTGCACGACATCGACAGGTACTGTGGGAGCCTAAGTTGTCTTCGGGTGGGTTTACTTTGCGAGCCCAGCGCTGTGGTGTGAGAGGGCCATAGCCTATCCCTCACAACATAGTGCTGCCTCTTTGTGTTGACTTCTGAGGGATCGCCAGGATAGAACTAGGTACTAGAGACCTAGATTTATCAAGAGAGCATCCCCGTCATATAACGTAATCTTCATTATACCACCTTCAGACAACGTTAGGCTACGAGCCGCATGCTCGCCCATTGTTGCCCTGCCTTGATACCCCAGCTAGACTTTATTAACTGAGCAGACACTGGTTAGAGATAAGCCCCCATTATTATATGTATGCAACATTATTATTCACTGCACTTTTGAGCCGAGGTTGTTGTTGAGTTGCACAACCCGAGGCTGTTGCGTTGTGTCACGAAGCATTTCTTTAGTTGTCGAGCATTACTACCTTTGCGCAGTCTTTATTATTCGCCTGCCTATTATTACTATATGTCCTAGTATTTATTGTGACCCGTATTCTGCATTATAATTGTTCAAGATTCTTTACGAACATCTTCCCAGCATCAGACTTATTTCAGAAGTTTCCAGTTGATGTTGCAGGACTAGCATTGCACTTTCTTTAATACAGGAGTGCCAGTTATTTGAGTATCTACCGTAACGTTAATTAATCACGTTAACTATCTTTTCTTTGTGTAACCTAATCGAGTAATCTTTTACTGTTTGAGAATAGGCTGTTTCATCGAGCATCAGCCTAGTGTGTGTGCACCAGTTACCGAGTCATAGGATACCTCGTTGTCCAGGCATGACTCAGGGCGGTAATGGTGTTTTGTTTTCCAGTGTTTAAGGCAGGGGTTGGATCTAGTGTTACCGTTGTTGCATTTTGCCATTATCTAGTCCAATGTTGAAGAGCCCTGTGTCTTTGAGAACCTGGATCGTAACAACCTCAACACTACCATCCTGTAAAACCCTCTCAAAATACTGTCTCTTCTCCTCAACTGCCTTTCTCATTGTATCATTCCACCACTCGCTTCCCTTCCTGATACCTCTGCCTCCTACTTTCCTTTTGCCGCCTACTACCTCTGCACTTGCTTTCACTCCTTCCTTAAACTGTTGCCATTCAACCTCTACTTCTCTCTCTTCCATCTCTCTCACTTCCATCCACTTTTCATTTAGTCTTTCCTTGTACTCCCTCTCTTTTGCACTCTTCTCTAACTCACTAACTTACTAACTCCTTCACTCACTTAACAAAACATATATACACATATAAAAATACTATAAGAGAATGCTGATTACGGCTGTTATAATATTTCGCATTTAATCCTCCACAAACATGTAAATGTCCAAGAATGATCAAATTACATATTGCGGATCAACCACTTCAAATAATAAAACTATTATATTAATGGAAGATCTAAGTGAGCCCATGCTTGTTTGGGTAGGACCACAGACGGTAGTTTTGCGTAACGTGGCTAGTTATACAGGGTGTCCCAGGAGGGAAGGTCATAACTTTGGTAAATGATAAAACAATATATTCTAAGCCTTTAATGTTTCATAAGACATATTCGAAAACTCAACCAATATTGAGATATTGAATGTTGAAAATGGTATTGTCCTTAGTAGTTCCCCATAAGGGTGGCCTAGCTGTCCTAGTGTCTACCACACCTTCATCTAACTGCAATTAATTTATCATGTTCTTATAAAGATAATATAATTATGTAAGTTACAAAATGATTATAGACATATTAGCTCACTTTGGACATGTTGGAGACTATGTGACATGGAAGAGTCCATTAAAGTGATGCAATGGAGGACACTACATAAAACCTTCAATATCTTTTAACGCTTGAGATTTTTTCATTTTGTTATAGAACATTTTATGCTTAGAATACCTTGTTTTGTAATTTCCCAAAGTTATGACCTTACCTCCTGGGACACCCTGTATAATAAATAGGAGTTGTATATAATATAATAGCTATTAAATTTCATCCATATATATTTTTTCGATAGTCATACTAACTTAGTAATTAATACTGTAGAAGGACTTTTTAGTGACTAACACATATTAATGAGGTGAATGTATATTTGTATCCACTTCAAACCTAGTAGACATACACGCATAAGCTCACCTTAACACCTTACGAGCGGCCTATACGGTTTATTTATGTGTACCGCACAGCGGGGTGTTTTTAGCCAAAATAGGGCTGTTTATGTGATCATTTTCATGCCTAAATAAGACCCAGAACGTAAAACAAGTACCTATCCCTGAAAGGGCATAAACAGAGCTTTCGAATGACACCATAACGATCCTTGTATGATGGATAGTTTTCTTGCAATAACCGTGCAACGCGAGTGCAAAAAGCAGGTAATTCGGTACTTTCAGTACATAATTGAGTATGTAGCGAGTGAGAGAGGGAGGAGGGAGCTGAGATTTGTGTCAGTAGGTTCGCCGCGGTGGTCTGGAGCAGTCATACGCTCGCTAGTCTCCTGCCACCACTTGTCTCTCTCTCTCAGCCACATTACGTGCTGAAATTGCCACTCGAGTTATGTCGAGCGCCGCCACATAGTCCAGCTTTATTTAACTCGACTTATGTTGCTCGCCGCTAATTATGGGTTAAACCATGTGATTATATACCTGTGAGAATATCATATTGTCCCAGGTGTACAGTTGGCCCACTTAGTCCTGGTACGACCTGGCACTCGGGTACACAAGGGCTCTCAATCAGGACTCGAGTATGGCTCGCTGCCACAACGGAAACACACGATCCCAACCCCTGAGTACTGCCAGCCGAACAAAAAACGCCAATACCCTCCAGAGTTCAATCTGCTATAACGGGGTATACAAGAACTCGGTACTAGTGTTCAACAACAGACTAATAAAGAGACAGGAATTATCTAGTCTGGTCAACAATCAAACAATGAAGTAAGAAACAACAACACCAAAGAATAGTGTTGGCCGAAGCCGAAGTAATCCACCCTTGACTAAGAACTTAAAAAGTCCTCCACCCTCTACTTCGGATCGGCACTATTACGTTACGTTAATTAATAGTCCTTAAGCACCGAGCAAGGAATCTTCGGAAAAAAGTTAGATGCTTCTCGGATGCTCGTAAGAAGTACGTATCGGATTTTGAACAGTAATTAAATAAGCAAAAACACTGGCAATTAAATACTATTAAAGGTTTAAATTGGCATAAGAATAATTAAAAGAATATGCAATAGTAAATGGCAAACATTAAAAAGAAGTACTCCGCAAATGCAACGGCAATAGCCTACTCGGATTGTGCTCGTGGGCCACTAATCACTAAAGTAGCCAAGCGTGCAACACATGAAATCAATAGTGCATAAACAATATCATACATAAGGAAAGCTTCAATACTATTCTGTATCTACTAATCGAGTAAAGTCTAGCTGGGGTACTGTGGGCAAAAAGGTAGCAGTGACTGAGCAAAAACGGCTCGTAGCCTAGCGAAGTCCTCACAACTGTTTAAAGTATTACGTTAACACTAACAAGTGCACTTTGAGAAATCCAGATCCCTTGTATCTGGTTTTCTCCCGGCTCCTTGACAAAGTAAAAACAAACTGTTAATAAAATACAGGGTGGTTAGGCTCTTGCCCTCATGCACTGTAAATTATTAACTCAACACAGTCAGCCGCGAAGACAACCTAGGCTTCACTGAACCGAAACGAGTATGCAGGTTTATCGCTTAACCACTGCATCAAACAACAACTCGTAACACAGAAAAGCCTTACCCCAGTCTAGCATTACCTAGACCAGCAGAAAACAGGAATACTAATAATAACACACAGGGAAATGCATATACAAGTGCAACAAACATAAATCAATCCTATTCTAAGTTAACCCTTCCAAAATAGGCTATCTAATAGGCAATTATCTCGTGAGAACTCAAGCGATAATACGTTGGCTGACTAGCTCTGCACCAACGGGACCATGGAAGTTAAACAGGCAGGGAAAAGAGGAGATAAGAATGTAAGGTAGTAGAGAAAGTTCACATCAGTCAGAAGAATATATATAGTTAGCAAGGGAAATGAGAAGTCGCTCTGCCTAATGAGTTCTGATCAAAAAATGGCTAGACTTCCCTTTTTATACTCGGCCCTGTAGTGAGCCCAACGTGAACTACTAAGGACCGCCCACTGACAATCATTACGTAATTTATCTCTCTCCTCTGGGATAGACAAAGGCTCCCCTAGCACTGAGGGGAGGGGGAAGGGGGGAGTGCTAGTGAGTTAGGCCCACTTCCCGCATGGCGCACCCACTGACCCCCAACGGTGGCTGCTTCTCCCCCCATCATTACAAATAAGTTTTACACACAATACTTATAACTAATGATATAAAATAGAACTCGTTGACTCAGATGAAAACAAAATACATATTCATAATACTTATAGTACAACGGCTCACATGAACTAAGTTAGGAAACTCTACATAGACTACAGCCAAAGTTCCTGCCCTGACGATCCTAGCGAGAGTGGGGCATGACTAGGCGTTCTGTACAGCATTCTCACACTGGACATGCGTCACAGTCCTGCGACAAAATGTTGTGGTGTGTGGAGGTGTGTGGCATTTCACCCGTAGTAAACAATGTAGTTTTATGAATGAACGACTCAAACCGAAAGGTGTGTGAAAGAAGAGACATGATTGGTCGAGGTGAGGAACATCGTGAAGTTCAAATTTCTTTCATATTTGCATTACTGCAGGGTAAATATAACTTCCATATAGACGTTGAGCATTAAATGCATATGAAATGAAGGTGTTTAAAATTATTATTAATATAAAACCATACATAAGTATATTAATAGACATGACAGGAACGTGTGTGGTGGCGGCAGGGTAGGAATTCGAATCAGTTTAATCGAGACTGTGCGGCGAGACTACATACCTAGCAAGTGAATGGTTATTTTCAAGATGCCTGTATAAATAATTTACCTTGAAGCGTTTATAGCAAATAAAAGGCTTAGTAATGTAAACTTGTACGAATTTAATACTAATAGTATTGAGGTCTGAATTTATGTCAGTATGGTTAATTATAAATTATTGTTTCGGATATATCTTAATTACTGTCTTACGTATTCCTTGTATACATTTGGCAAGTAACCTATACAAAACACTCCCTAGTAAAGTGTGGATTCCTCAGTGTATGAGAGGTACTCCTTAACCCCTTCTGTACCGGCAAAATATTTTTACTTTTATTCTGGCTACTATTAGACGATTTTATTCAGCTTAAGAGGGGCGTCTACCAACTACAAGGCAACAAGCTGTATCAATGAATCCTATTAGCTACCACAGATCTTTCCTAAGCTGAATAAAATAGTGCAATTACAGATGAATTATATACAACAAACATCCCCGGTAGTGAAAGGGTTAATCTATGCAATTTGATGCCACCTGGAGTTCTTTTTATCCTACCAATTACCAGATGATTCTATTAAATAATCAATAATCAATTGTTACGCTAACTAATTCGATATACCATACTTGTTACAGTCTATTGTAACGGCCCTTATATGCAATATCTTTACCAAACCCAAAATGAGCCCCTCTCGTCCTTCCACACACCCATGATTGTTGAGGTGGTGGTAGGGGTGAGGGTGGGGGCGAGTGCGGGGGAGGGGGGGGGGGGCAAACTGGCACATTGTTGAATGACTGGTTGCGAATTTAGGGTAATTGCCACCATTTCATTACATAATTAATAATAATAACCTTATTTCGCTATATGGAATAGCAGGGATTTACAGTTTATTTATATTTACTAGCTAAGTAGTTTAGTGCACTCCGGTACTCATTTAGTGATATAACCCAAGACAGGTTTCGATCACACATAAACAACATTAATTGAATCTGACTCCCAGACAACAATCCTCAGACACATATGTAATCGGCTTTTAGTAAAGCAATAAGAATAGAATCATAACTTAGTATGGAGCAACATAGCTTCATATGACAAGCGGAAATAGCATTGTGCCACTTCGAGGTCAACATATATCATTTCCTGGTATTAGCTGCATTACAATAGTGATTATAACAATCTTACATCTCTCCTAGAATACTTTTACTACCGATAATTTGCTAACATACGGTAGAAATAGACATTTGATTCATACTTTAATTATCTGATGTTGTTAATAGATAAATAAGATTCATTACATTTTCCTTTAAACTCTGACTATTAGAGGCCCTTCATAAGGTAAACACAATAGTATAACGCAACTGGAACTATAATATGTGATTATCGTATTGAAGAGGGTTATTGAGTACTTTAATAATCTTGTTACGAGAGATCCTTCTGAAACTGAATGTCATAGGCTTGCTATATTTGGAAACACATAAATGTAGACATAGTTTGGAAGATCTTAACAAATAATGATTGATTATGAGAAAATGCATATTACTGGAGAGCATTGCAGACCATTCAAAACAAAGAACTAAAAATCATCACAGGCATCACAGGCACAGGCTGCAGAAAGAGAAAGAGATATGATCCGGATATTTTACATTTACAATTACCTACAGTACCGGTATATAGTCAAAAGATGTAACAAACTTCAAAACGAAAACATAAATATATAATATATTGCAAATTTGTATTTAGTGTATCCATGTTTATTCCATGAATATACAAACAATACATTAGTATAAACACAATAACATTATATAATCCCAAATGAATACACGGCACCTGTACCAATCTAAATATACGAATGGTATTTTTGTTTTGTATATGTGAATGAGGGAGACAAAAGGCAGAACTGCCTGTAGTGAGTTCCTCCCCCAGAGTTGAAAGAGTGACAGGGCAAAAATTAAGGGACGTTCGAGCCAAGATGCCTGGACACACAGAGTTTGAAGCAATTTAAGTAATAGGAAGAGGGAAATACTGATTCTGGGAGAGAGTTCCAGAGCTCAGCTGTTGAATAGAAGAAAGATTGAGAATAACGTTTCCCTCTTGGGTTGGAGAGTTGCACAGAGTAGGGGTGGGGTTGTGTTGCAAGACGGGTGCTACGTGCTCTACGAAGAAGAGGTGGTATACACTGAGAGAGCTCTGAGGAACACTGATTATTGTAATAGCGGTAGATTAGTGAGAGCGGTGCAACATTGCGGCGAAGAGAGAGAGAGACTGCAGAGAGTTGGTGAGTGGACGTGAGTTAATGAGGCGGAAGGCTTTTGTTTCTACTTTGTCTAGAATTGCTGTGTGAGAGGATCCTCCCCACACATATACAGAATATTCAATACATGGACGCACTGTGTCTCTGTACAGAGCAAGAAACTGCGCAGGTGTAAAGAACCCCCGGAGGCGGTTGAGCACACCAAGCTTCTCGGAAGTTCCCGTCATCGGGAAGCTGTTTTAGCAAGAGTGGTAATATGATCTTTCCAAGAGAGATTAGAAGAACAAGTGACACCGAACATATTAAGAGAAGATGAAGGGTTAATTTGTATGTTGTTGAAGAGTAAATCATAGTTTTCTGGAAGGGGGCGACGAGTAGACAGATGGAGAAATTGAGTTTTGGAAGTATTGAAAGTAAAAAGGTTTTCTCTGCCCCAATTAGAGATAGCAGAGAGATCAGAAGCTTTATGGTTTCCTTTTACGTGAGTTTTGGAGTACCTGCTGTGAGTGATGTTGTGGAAAACTCCTTTTCGCTCTCACTCTTATCATTACCTCTCCAAAATTAGTTTTCTGCTCACAGCTAACTCAAAGACAACTGCAGAGGTTAAAGTAACTAATCTAAAGGTTTCTAAATACCCCTGATGGTAACAAAGGCTTTAAAGTATCCCCAATAGGCTCAAAATCGCGTCATATGTCGGAGAGGGTTAAGAGTTATGTATATCATTACCCTTACCTGCTACATTACCGCTTTTAAACCATAGTAGCATGTAATATTATTCTAAGAGAAACACTTTGGTACAATGGGAGCAAATTTAAATTTGCATGTCTACATAGTTCACAGTACCTGCTCATAATAATTAAAAATACTGGCACCTCAAACATAAAATAGCTTTCACCAAATTTAGAATACCTTCTTACAACCCTAGCTCAACTCTTCTACACCTTCTACACCCCCAGGATTCCAGAGAATGGAATGGAAAAACATATCCGTAATAAACACCATCCAGTGTAGGGATGCAACTAGCACCATTTTATTATGGTGATGGTAATGTCGGATTGTTTATGCTTGTATTATTTGTGTTTTATTTAAAAGACATATTGTAAGTCTATATGTTGTAATAAGGCATACATTATATTATGAAACAAACATCCAACACATTCAATAATCAATGGCGTCAGTTGCATCCCTACACAGGAGTGTGTTTATCAAAGATATGATGATGACTTTCTAAATCCAACCACAATCGAATTATTTTATAAAGTTTAACGCCTATAAGGCTAATCAGACGACATTGTTTGTGTTTTGTTAATGCAACTAAACAAATTTCATACACAGCTTCTGAAGGACCTCTAGGAATCAAAGGATCCATAACGATATTAGTTAAAGTTTCAACTGGTTGGCCAGTATTCTTACCTGATGGGCTTCCCAGACCCCAGAGCTAAGTAGAAGGTCGGGGTCCACGGAAACCACACACTGTTGATGTGCCAGCCCAAAGAGAGGTTATAAATAATCTATGTGAGCAAAACAGATAAAGGACAGAGGTCTATGACTGGAAAGTGCATCATAGGCAGCTAAAACTAACAGACAGGGAATAAGTGGTCGGGGAGGAGAGAAGGTGTGACAGCGAAGACAAAACAAATATTAATTAATATTAATTTCAAGAATATATCGTCTTTCAATATACGTTTTGGGCAAATTTACACAGTCATACCCAATCAACTTCAATTAATTGTTCAATATGTGAAGTTACTTTTACCTCTCCGTTTTCTTTTCTTAAAAATTAGCAGCGTTTATGTTACTGTTCACGTTCCTTAAATATATATTCGATTGAGATAGAGAGAGAGGTGCAATATTGAAAACATAAAATAAATGGGTACCGGTATCATAATTGATCTTGTGTTCAATATCACCTTACAAGAATATAAAGAAAAACTTAACAAAGTAACCCCTCGACTAGAACACACTTCCTTATTATAATTTATATAATTTATATATACCTAATTGTTATCTTGCAGCCTAGATCTATTTACAGTATATGTGTCCAGTTACATCTAGTAAAAGGAGGAGTAAAACAGAAATTCAATAAACGTCATCAATATGATTACCACTTAGTTATACTTTCATTTACTTCTATTAGGTTTAGGCGTCTATTAGTCAGAAATTAAAGGAATATAATCATGTTCGCAATTTACCAGTTAACAATAGAATTAGTTCAAAATGTGTACTAACTGTAAATGTCTACTGGCTTCAATGAAAAACAATATGGTGGCAGCATTGTAGGGCATACTAGGTATAACATTCATGTAGTGACTGTAGGGTATGTTAAGTATTCTATTGAAGCTAATGCCATCGAAGTTCCCCAGTGTGTGTGTTTGTGATTTTTGTTGTAGTCCTATTTATTTATTTATATATTTATGTATTTATTTATGTGTGCGTGTGTATGTGGGGGGGGGGGGGCGTCATCTGAAGTTTGTTGTGCGACATTATAACAATCCTATCCTCATCCTCTCCGCAAAAGCCATGCGCATCACGTTACCCGAGAAATGTCCGTCAATGCCTGAACTGAAAACTTATGTTGTTTATATGACTGATAGAAGCCTATAGAACCTCTATCAGCAAATGTGTACCGGCATGCACTAAATAATGTATTGATAATCAAGACATCCTTTGCTATTTAGCATAATCCTTTAAACATATTCTACAATGAAATGGCTCCAGTTATTTAAAAGTGGCAACCCTTTACTAGACGATTTGGTCGTTTGCCCTCCCCACACTACCACCACCAACTCCACCACCACCACCACAATCAAGGTTGTGTGGAAGGACGAGCGTGGTTCTTTTTGGGCTTGGTAAAGTCGATAAAATTGCCGTTGCAAAAGACTGAAATGTCTGAAGTGCTTTGAGCATTACAGAGAAAAGGTATTTCGATTTAGGTAGCGGGACAATCAATAAGATATATAAATATAATTAAATATATATATATATATATATATATTAACTATAAGCCATCGTATACACTTAACTATTATGCAAAAGTGTTACAATAGCAACTAGAGTTGATATTACTCTGCAAAATGCACATGAATATAATTATAAACAAGCCAGATCTGGCCTCCAACCGTTATTATTATAAACATTATGTCTGCTAATTGTTCCTAACTGTTAATACATTAACACACTGTATATATTATAGTAGCATGGCACACATAAGGCGACTTTTTTAGATTTGCAAACGCCTGTAATAGTTAGAAGGTTATAGATAAAAAGTCATCCCTTTTGAAACTGACGATCACTTTGAAATTCCAGCTACAACCAATTTATTGTATTCACCTTTACTTCTTTAAACAGACAACGACTTATGTATTGTTATAAATGCTACTGCTACGTATCCTTGCTAAAATTAGAAGAAAACAAACCTGTCTAAGGATCAAAGGGTTATTAATTCAAATTTCAGTTAATCATTGAACTGACTGCTGATTACTAAGTTGAGAACATCGTCTGAAGATTACTAAGATATACACACATATTTACGTGATCTATTTTAAAAGATTGTGGAGGATCTCTCACATGCTGAAGAAAAAGCTATTCATTACCAGGGCGCTTTTTGAGTCTTGCTTTCCAAGAGAATCAGAAGACAGCAATTAATAGCCACCAGATAACTTATAAAGCACAATTTTCATACAAGAGCAAGTTCAAACATTTAGCCTACACTACAAACTTCATGTTTCACGTCATGCTATGACAAATTTTAAATTTTACTGTTCATAGAAGTTATAAGCCAAACATTCAAAATGCAAGCATCCTAAGTACAACCATTCACCTGCGAGTCTTTAAAACTCGCCGTGCCGTTTCGATTAAGCTGACACGACCCCCCCCCCCCCTCCTATCACCGACACACTCATATGCTCTACCTTGCCTAATGATTTGAGTAACGATAGGTTATGTATTACTAATTACTGTAAGCTTCTTCATTTGTTATCCATTTATTACCTGGCATGATTATGCAAGTTCTACTAACCCTCAAGTAATGCAAATGAAGGAGAAAATAGAGTTTTCCGATTGTTCTCATCACAACCAATCACGTTCCGTCTTTCACACGCCATAGGGTTTGAGGGATTCATTCATAAAACAACGTTGTTTATTACGGATGAAATGCCACCCACCTCCTCGCACCACAACACTTTGTTGCAGGACTAAGTTGGCCAACTGTACATCTTGGCAACTGTACTATATTAACCCTCCCGCATCCAGCAACTTAATTATCTAACTTATGGTAAGACATTCTCTAATTTGCCATGAAATATCAGGCTGGGCGAGTTTTCGAAGCCTTGTGTTTTTCTGTATTTTCATCCACCAGAATGCTGTTTATTGTGATGTATCATAAGTCAATGGAAAGAGGAATATTTATAGTACATGATAAAAAAACAAAAAATTTAATAAATCGAAATATGAAAGTGTAAATGAGTCCGGAATACAATTATTTCCCATGCAATTGTCTTCACACCGTCCTAGCTCTAAATTGTGAGTGATGACCATATATTTTGTTTTTGCTCAAATAATAGTATTTTTTCTCCTCTTTCCAAATCTGAAAACAGAAATTGTTTATCTTCAATAGTTCTCAAGCAGTGACCGATTTTTTTTTTTTTTTTTTATTGATATGGTTTATAACATTTCGATTTATTTCGTTGCTACGAAGTGTATGGTTTTAAATTTAGGCTGTATGAATACGGCAAATAAGGCTGATGAGTATAAAACAAACTAGAAGTTCCTAGGACAAATACTTTTTGCGCTACGAATATTTGAAATGAAGAGCCAAAATGCGAATATTTATGCATCACCCATCTCTGTTCCGGCGATGCTAGCCGGGTTCCGAGCTGTTCCCCACCTCGTGGTTGCGTTATTTGCTCGGATACGTATATAACTGTATATATCACCAGAATCGAAAAATTGTGCTCTTTCCAATGGTGAAAACAAAAATAATATAGCGTAATTGGTTCGCGAGCTATGCGCAATTGTTTCCATGCAGTGTCCGAAAAAAAAAATTAGATATGGTTTATAAAATTTTCGATTTATTTCGTTGCTACGAAGTGTATGGTTTTAAATTTAAGCTGTATGAATACGGCAAATAATGCTGATGAGTATAAAACAAACTAGAAGGTCCTAGGACAAACACTTTTTGCGCTATGAATATTTGAAATGAAGAGCCAAAATGCGAATATTTACGCTTCACGTCTCTTTTCCGCCAATGCTAGCCGGGTTCCGAGCTGTTCCCCACCTCGGCATTGGTTTATTTGCTCGGATACGTATATAACTGTTTATATCACCGTCATCGGAAAATTATGCTCTTTCTAATGGTGAACACAAAAATAATATAGGGTTATTGGTTCGCGAGCTATGCGCAATTGTTTCCATGCATTGTTATTGTTATGTAAATATATGAGAATGTTTATACAGTTGTATATCTTTGCCACAATGTACAACATTTATATAAATATATAAATATAATATATATATAATATATATATATATATATATATATATATATATATATATATATATATATATATATATATATATATAAATAAAATAAATAATAAAATATATAAATAAATGAAAAAATCAAATCAAATAAATAAAAATATAAATAAAATAAAAATGTAATAATAATATAAATACTCGATTATGGGCCTTAGGCTTGCTCGGGACCTTGGGGCTGATCCGCTAGACACCCTGGGGAACAGGAATAAAAAAGAAAAAAAAATATATATATACCGGGTATATATATATATATATATATATATATATATATATATATATATATATATTATATATATATATATACTGTATATATAAATAAAATAAATAAAATAAATAAAATAAAACATAATAATAATATAAATACTCGAGTATGGGCCTTGGGCTTGCTCGGGACCTTGGGGCTGATCCGCTAGACAGCCTGGGGAACAGGAATAATAAAGAAAACAAAAATATATATATATACCGGGTATATACGTATATATATATATATATATATATATATATATATATTATATATTATACTGTATATATAAATAAAATAAATAAAATAAATAAAATAAAAAATATAATAATAATATAAATACTCGATTATGGGCCTTGGGCTTGCTCGGGACCTTGGGGCTGATCCGCTAGACAGCCTGGGGAACAGGAATAATAAAGAAAAAAATATATATATATATACCGGGTATATATATATATAATATATATATATATATATATATATATATATATATATATACTGTATATATAAATAAAATAAATAAAATAAATAAAATAAAAATATAATAATAATATAAATACTCGATTATGGGCCTTGGGCTTGCTCAGGACCTTGGGGCTGATCTGCTAGACACCCTGGGGAACAGGAATAACAAAAAAAATATATACGGTATATATATATAAAATATAAAATAAACATAAATAAATGAAATAATTAAAATAAATAAATAAAAACTAATAAATCAAATATATAAATATTTAAATAAAATACAAAATATAATAATAATATAAATACTCGATTATGGGCCTTGGGCTTGCTCGGGACCTTGGGGCTGTTATATACTGTATATAGGCTATATAATATATATATATATATATAATAATATACTGTAATATAACTAAAATTCCATAGAGTACTTCCCATACTTCCTGTAAGCATTCCTGTGACATCTTCGTGATTATAATGTATTTATTTCGTAGGCAGTATTTATTGATAAATATATTTGTCTTTCAAGCAAAAAATAGTGTAAAGTCATCAATGATACCTAGACAAAACTGCTTCAATACTCAAGGGGTTAACCAAGATTCACTCCCCTCAGTCACCAAAAGTCACAAGTAACATCTTATATACATATATAGTTCGAATTATTCACTAAACACTTTCACTGGGTAGATGAAATAATCCATAATTGCCTGCCTATAGCCAGGCATGGTGGGCCAGAGGGAGGGAGCCCAGAATTTAAAGGGACGGGACCCTGCCTCACAGTCTGGGGGCCGGGAAACTACTGACTTTACAGAGGCCCGCCGCTCCTCAGAGAGGGACGCTATGGGGTTGCTAGATACTTCTTTTTGTAACTTACTGATGCCTAACTTACCAGTCCAAATTGAGTCAAAATCGAGTCATAAACTTATTTTTGGCGAATATTTCTAACTTACAGGTGGCATTATGACGGGATTGCGTCATACGAGCACTCTTGGAGGGGTGGCGTTATGACGCGATCGCGTCCTATAGATGCGGTAGGGTTAACTACAGCCAATATGCAGTGTAATTTTTCACAAAATATTATAAGTGCCTGACTATCCATTGCTATTATATAATATATTCCACTTGTCTAGGCCAGGACCTCAGCTATGCAATCAGTGGCGCAGTATAAATAGACTTAATAATAACATGAATTGTTCCTACTTAATCCTACCTAATATTATTTCCATCAGTCTATTGCTAATTATATTTGTAATGAGTAATCCCTCTGAATGTTACACTCACCATTATAAATCAACATTTATGACCATTGCATTACATCATAGGCAAAAGGCAATGCCTACACTGTAACATATCAGTGGTGTGAAAAGGGATTGTTAAATCAACTTTTAAATTTACCTTTATATAATTGATATTAATGTGTATTCTTATACTAGCTGAATCTATCACAACCAGTTTACTGTACCTTAAAAGTTAAAATTACTATGGCCACTGTCCATAGATTTATAACAGTTAACCCCATGTTGTTATGATCCTAAACTATGCTAACCTTTTATGCTTGCAAAAAGTTCAGCCAAGATAATATGTATTCAAACACTGTTGTAAACATCTGGCTGAATATACTACACTGGTATAGCAAACCTTTCAGTAGTAAAGGACTCAATTAATCTGGCTATTATTAGGAATTGTGTTTTCAACTTCCGAAGATTCTATAATATAATATATAAATATAATATATATATATATATATATATATATATATATATATATATATATATATATATATATATATATATATATATATATATATATATATATATATAAAATAAATAAAATAAATATATAAATAAAATGAAAAAAAGCAAATCAAATAAATAAATATATAAATAAAATAAAAATGTAATAATAATATAAATACTCGATTATGGGCCTTGGGCTTGCTTGGGACCTTGGGGCTGATCCGCTAGACATCCTGGGGAACAGGAATAAAAAAAAAAAAAATATATATATATACCGGGTATATATATATATATATATATATATATATATATATATATATATTATCTATATATATATACTGTATATATAAATAAAATAAATAAAATAAATAAAATAAAACATATAATAATAATATAAATACTCGATTATGGGCCTTGGGCTTGCTCGGGACCTTGGGGCTGATCCGCTAGACAGCCTGGTGTTACGGCTGGATCGGCAATACATATTCGGGATTCTTGATCGTAGGACAGAAATGGCTTAAGTGACAACGACACACTCGATTCCAGTCCCAAATACTATATGCTCCAGACAACAAAAGCACCAACGCCCTACAGAGTTATCGTCTACGGTAACGAGGTACCTTAACTCGGCGAAAGTGTACAACAGGGGTAGGCTATGAGGCTAAACTCCCTCAGACATTTATAGGTTACGTTATTACTAAAGAAATGCAATACTCAAGAAACTACGTTAATATTAAGCCTCTAATAATGTAGAATAGAAGCAGGCTAAAGGTATGACAGTGAAATGCTAAATGACAAATGTACACGCCTACTTGAAAGCGCGTGCACTACACTAACTGTCCCCTACTAACATGCACTAGCATGTAGCATACAAGATGTTCATGATCCAGTAGATACCTAATAATACACATGGGAGGAACATAAATAGTAGTCACTTATTATAATAATGAATCTATACTTGGAATAACTAAAAGGTTGCAGGCAACAGTACTGCGCCGGTAGCCTACTACCGCATAGGCTACTTCGCTTCTCTCACTCTGTCTCCCCTCCGAGTCCGTATGCGCCCTACGCAACAGAACTCCGGACACAGCAGCAAAACGACAGTGCAGTTAATTGATACATGAAAGTATTAATAGTGTTGTCTTGTGTGTGAGTAATGTGTATTGTAAAGTGTTATAGATATATACTTAAAGAGAGCTGCAATGCATAGTAAAATAAAGATATATCCCACTCATCATCCCCATGTGTTCTAGCTAGCAGGCCAAGTCACAGGAACAACGAGTCCCAGCACCGAAAGCGAGAACCCAGGAGAAGACTGTAGAGAACACAAGGACAGATAAATTACGTTACTCTACTATACCGGCACTACGAGCGAGCTGTAGTCTCGGGTGCTACACTCGCTCCTGGCTCGGTATGCAAATCAAGGCTAAGTCCTCGTCCCTCTACAGACAACTCCTGGGCATGGTCGGGCTCTTACACATGGCACCAGTCTAGTCACAAATGGGATGATGAGCGGGGCATATAACTCGTGAACATGTAGAACGTTCACCAACTATCCTCATCAAGAAGATCGCTGTTCACATTAACCCCTTAAATCTAATACATGTAAATATATGCTTGTCCTAAGAGTAATACGAGAGGTGAGTGCTGAAACTCCTTTAGGACCTCAAGGGAAGGTTATGCATTTAAATAGAGAGAAGAATGAAATGAGAGTAATGTCGTCAGAGAGAAAGAGTGCAACCGTGAGAAGTTGGGAGAGAGAGCTAGGGATGTTAGAATCTCAAAGGTTCTAGGCAACCTGGTCATAGAACACGCAGCCAGCCTCCAGGCAATGTGCTGTACGACAACATGGGCCAAGCCCAGGCAGGCAACAATGGACTACCAACCCTATCGCGCCTAGCTATAAGGGCAAGGCTGCCAACCAGTCCATACGTCTGGCAACCACCCGGCCGGCAGCGCGGCGCGTTGCTACCCTCTTGCTCTGAAGCCCAACTCACTCTCTCTCTCTGAACTCCCATGGTCTTATCTATCAACTTCTCTATTGATACTACATATTAAATGGAAGGTCTCGACATGGCTTAAAACAAAACCCACCACTGGTTAGCACATGACGAGACCTTTGCAGAGATACAAAGAACATGGTTATAAGTTGTCACACTCAATATACATAGCGGCTGACGGTAGCCAGATCACGGGCGGTACATTCGAGTACCAAGGAGTACAATCAGGTTGCCTTGTACAGCACTGGGGTGCGTCACAGCCCCCCCAAGATTTTAGATAATCGACCTTAGAAGCATTATCAAAATCTGACAGGCAACCAACCGACCTGCTACCCTTAGCTGCCCCTAATTGCAAAAGGTGCACAACAACTGAAGTGTGAATTATACATAAAACACAATATCGCATTCATTATGCTACAACAATAAAGACTTACAAAACTAAAAAAAAGAAAGTTTTCTCTTTATTTTATTGTTTTATAATCTTTTTGGACGGCGTTATGATAGCCTAATTTTACTCCTGCTCAACCCACACACCGTGCACGACTATCTTGGATCATCAACCCTTGATAGACAATCTGCTATCACGTTCTCACTCCCGGCAATATGCTGAATGTTGAGATTATACTCTTGGAGCATTAGGGACCACCTGGTCAACCGCATATTCCGATTGTGAAACTGATTTAGGAATTTCAAGGGATGATGGTCCGTATAAATCGTCACTACCGGGCCGTAGGCTGGAACATAAACTTCGAAATGTTTGAGCGACAAAACGATAGCCAGAAGCTCCTTCTCTATAGTCGAGTAATTCCTTTGTGCCGAATTAAACTTGCGAGAAAAGAAGCTCACTGGGTGTTCCAAGCCCTCGGAATCAGTCTGCAGTAACACTGCCCCGGCACCCACACCGCTGGCATCAGTCGCCAGCTGAAAACTCCTGGAGAAGTCTGGGGCCCTCAAAATCGGATGTGTACACAGCAGGTGCTTGACTAGGTCGAAAGCCCTCTGACACTCCGCAGCCCAACAGAACTTCACTGACTTCGACAGTAGATCAGTTAACGGTGCTAAGACAGTAGAGTATCCCCGGATGAAGCGCCTATAATAGCCTATCATACCTAGGAACCGCATGACCTGGCGCTTAGTGGTGGGCCTGGGAAACATATTGATAGCCTGTATCTTGCTCAGGGGGGGGCACACCCGGCCTAACCCGACCACAAAGCCAAGATACTGCACAGTAGCCTTTACAAACTCGCACTTCCTCAGGTTCACCACCAGCCCAGCATCGTGCAACTTCCCAAACAGGGTCTCTAAGTGCCTTAGGTGATTTTCAAAATCGTCATCATATACTATCACGTCATCAAGGTAGACCGTGCAGTTAGGGATTTCGTCACAAATATCGTTCATCAGGTTCTGAAACGTGGCAGGTGCGTTCTTAAGCCCATAAGGCATTACGTTACATTGGTAGGTCTTGCCATCTACCACAAAACCACAAACTTGCTTAGCTCGGTCCGACAGGGGTACTTGCCAGTAGCCTTTTACAAGATCAATTTTAGTAAGGTACTTTGCATTCCCTATCTTGTCCACGCTGTCGTCAACTCGAGGCAAAGGGTAAGGGTAGGTAGTGGTCAAGCCATTTAGCCTACGAAAATCTATGCAGAACCGCACCTTGCCGTCAGGTTTTGGCTGCAACGTGACGGGTGATATCCACTTCACATAACCTTCAGTGATCATCCCTCTCTCAACCATGTACTTTAACTCCTCCCGTAAAGCTGGCAACTTTACCGGGGGCACACGGTAGGGCACTGACTTGAAGGGCCCATTATCACCGACGTCCACGTCGTGCGTTACCTGAGTAGTGAGACCTGGGTGTTCGGCGAAAACAGAGGGGTATGACCTGAACAGGCCTAGGACAGCAGCACCCTGGTGCTCAGGCAGGTGACTTACAGCTTGCCTAGCCTCTTGTTCAGTATTCCCCGCCCACTGTTCCGCGGAAATGACACAGTCCCAGCTATCCTCCTCAGCAGCATGACTGTCCCCACCTCCTTCTCCACCCTGGCCGCTGCAGGCCAGCACAGGGACAGTGAGAGGCTCTGAGGGGCGTCTCACATACTCTTTCATGAGGTTAACATGACATAACTGATGTTTTTTCCTACGGTCAGGTGTTGCAACGAGATAATCAAGGTCGGACAGTTTCTTAGCCACCACATACGGCCCAATGAACTTGGCAGAAAGGGGGTGTCCAGGCAAAGGTAAAAGCAACATTACCTCCTGACCCACCGAAAACTCCCGAAGCTTCACCTTGGCGTCATACTGGTGCTTCATGACCGCCTGTGCATTAACCAAGTTATTACCTGCCGCTGCCATGCAACCTATAAGTCTCTCCCGGCTCTCAAGGACATATTTAAGTACAGACCCCGGCTTCTCTTCGCCCTCCCAGATCTCTTTCACCATACTTAAAGGTCCTCTCACATTATGGCCAAAGACTAGCTGATTTGGACTGAACCCCAGGCTCTCTCCTGGGACTTCACGTGCAGCGAACAGAACATACGGCAGACCCAAATCCCAATCAGTGTCATGTTCTGCACAGTAACAGCGTAGCATACTCTTCAGGGTCGAGTGCCACCGCTCCAAGACTCCCTGACTCTCGGGATGGTAGGCTGACGACACTACAGAACATATACCGTACAACTGAAGGGTTTGCTTGAACAATTTGGATGTAAAATTGCTCCCCTGGTCTGACTGCACCTCACGTGGAAATCCATAACGGGAACAGAACAATAATAAGTTTTTAACAACTGCCTTTGCCGAGCCGTTTCTCATGGGGTATGCGTCCGGGTATCTCGTAGCCACATCCATGATTGTCAACAGGAATTTATTGCCACTACTAGTAGGCGGGAAAGGGCCAACCAAATCTACTACAACTTTGCTGAACGGAGGCCCGGTGACAGGTATGGGAAACAAAGGTGCCTTCGGGATTGTCTGGTTAGGCTTCCCCGTTGTCTGGCAGGTCGCACACCCAGCCACCCATGCACAGACATCAGCCTTGACCCCAGGCCACCAGAAAAACCTGCCCAATGCCGCCAATGTTTTTGTTACCCCCAAATGACCCGCCACCGGCACATCATGCGCCAGACACAATAAGGACTCTCTATACTTATTTGGAACAACCACCTGGTCTACTACCCTCGCACCGCCCTCCCACTTCGATTTGGGGTCTAGAAATCTGCGGTACAATATCCTGTTGAGCCTAAAGAAATCTCCCGGCTTCGCATCCCCATCTTCCTCCAACTCTATGGCACCATTGCTATAACGAGCTAGGCTAGCGTCTTGCAGCTGCTGCTCACTTATGTCCCCGGGCGTCAATGCATCAAGATGGTTTTGTAATAAGACATTACCCCGGCTAGTAGGCTCTACTGCCTTAGTGGCTCTCGCTACAGCTCTTGCCTCACGCGAAGTCTTACCCAACTCTGCCTTGTTACACACCATCTCTGGGCCAGAGTCAACTCCCGTGTTTATTATAGGTCCAAGTACCGAATCACCGAGAAGTGCAGCAGAATCAATGTCCCTTTTCCTGCCCTTAGCAACCTTCTCCTGATCCTTCCTCCACTGTCCCCGAGGTTGAATGCTAGGCTGTGCAGGAGCCGCAGAGCGAGATCGGGTTACCACACAGGCCATCTCATCCTGTTGGCACCTCCCAACCCATTCCCGATTCTCACCATCCACGTCGGCCGCCCTCTCGGCAACGACTAAGGGTGGAGTCCCGGAAGTGGGCACCGCAAAGTCGTTGCCGAGAAGAAGGTCGACGCCCTCAACTGGCAAACACTCAACGATCCCTACATCCAGCTCCCTGCACACCTCTCCCACTCTCAACTCCAACCTCACAAGTGGGTATGACCTCGTAGCATTTATACCCTGCACCACAACAACTCTGGCCGCATTTATCGGTTTCCCTGTGAAGTTCCTCAACAAAGTTTGCGAAGCCCCCGTATCCCTCAACAAGTCAACCCTCCGTAGTTCACTCCCCCAGCTCACAAACCCGTGTCCCCGATGGCTACAGAAAGTGTCCCGGACAGGTGTCGAGCCTTCCGTACGCTTCTTTACCGCGTGTGCCTCAGCTGCTGACAACCTACCCCGGGCAGTTGCTGCAGCCTTCAGAGACACACCGATACTGTGAACCAATGACACCGGCTTAGCGGGAGTGTTACTAGGGCACTCACGTGAATAATGGCCTAGCTTCTGACATTTGTAACATTTCACATCCCCAATGGGCTTCTTCCCTTGTGCGGGCGAAGAAGGGGCCTGACCTTTAGTAAACGGGAGAGGCTTGTGTTTGTAGGTGTTATTAGGTGCAATGCTTTTAGTGTGGTTATGTGTGTCATAGGATTTGTTATTATCGAAAACTCTGGTGGGTGGGGTATAGCGCCCCTTCTGCCCTGACTCAGCCCTCTGAGCGGCACCGCAACCACGAATCAATGATAATCTGAGGTCTGCCATCTTGGCAGCCTCCTCTACTGTCTTGGGACATTTTTCCTTAATGTTCAGCGTTAGATCGGTTCCAGTACATTTGTAAAACTGTTCCAGATAGAAAAGTTGCTTAATTTCCTCAGCCGACTCTGCGTGCTCGGACCGAAACCAGTTATTACATGCATCTGTTAAGTCCCGTGCGTGCTCCATAAAACTGACGTCGCTCTTCTTATTCACGCCACGGAACTTCAATCTATAAGTTTCGGGTTGCAGTTCGTAGGCCCGGAGCACAGCCTCCTTCACCAGTCCATACACGACACTCTCGTCCAGTGACAGTGCATCGTAGGCTTTCAACCCCTTACCCACTAGACGTGATGAAACTAATGCTGCCCATTTAACCTCCGGCCAGTCATACTCACGACACTTCTTTTCGAAACGAGCAAAAAACTCAGTCACTGCTGTCTCATCAAATGCGGGTACTAACTTAATTAAATGCGAAAGCGAGTCTGTAACCCGGTGCCCACCACCGAGATGACGCCCCGTGGTCTCTACTCTAGACTTCTCGACATCCATTTCAGCCTGGTACCTGGTTGCATCCTGATTGGCTTGGATTCTAGCAACCTCTATGCGTTCTATACTAGCCTGTTGTATCTGAGTCTCCTGCAGCTTAATCCGTTCTATACTAGCCTGTTGTATCTGAGTCTCCTGCAGCTTAATCCGTTCTATACTAGCCTGTTGACTCTCTCGCAACTTAAGCTTAGCTAGTTCTAGCTGAAATAACATCTCAGGAGACAGGCCTGGGGGGGGAGAGCACAAAATGGGGGATCCACACCGAGACGTGTTTACGGGTAAGCCAGCTTGCCATCGAGAACCCTCCTGCTGCATCGTGCTAAGACTCGCTGGCTGAGGGCCCAGCTCAGGGGTAGAGTGGAATGGAGGCTTGGAGGGAACCCCCCAAGACCCCACTCCACCCACCGCCCCATCGCCATCACCCAACAAACATGCCACCAAATTCTTCTTGGGCCAACTGTCAGGACAGTCCCGCCCCAAAACCGTGGCTAAACAGCGAAGACCGTAACAATCAATAGCCTGCAGGCGCTGTTCGGTCAAAGGTGTCTGCAAAAATGCCCGGGCATTCCTCTCTCCACTTATAACACTCCCCTCCCTAAATATCTGCTGTACTTGCTGGTCACTAGGCTGTACTGTGTTATCCTCCCCCGTAAATGATGAGTCATTAGACATAGTGCTGGTTATACAATTGCTGTTCAAAAAAAAAAGTGCTTATTACTAATTGCAGTCTCGACTCACAAAATGTTAAAGATGCTTGAATGACTCTACTCTAGACACCTAACGAAACAATCTGCAAGTCCACCAATACAATAATGACACAATAAAAATTCCTCCAATATGCAAGAAAATTCTAGCCAGCTCTACTAGGTAGCATAGAATAGTTCTCCAAAAAACATGTGATAGGATACTACTGAATCTTGTGCAAGGTCGCCATTTTGTTACGGCTGGATCGGCAATACATATTCGGGATTCTTGATCGTAGGACAGAAATGGCTTAAGTGACAACGACACGCTCGATTCCAGTCCCAAATACTATATGCTCCAGACAACAAAAGCACCAACGCCCTACAGAGTTATCGTCTACGGTAACGAGGTACCTTAACTCGGCGAAAGTGTACAACAGGGGTAGGCTATGAGGCTAAACTCCCTCAGACATTTATAGGTTACGTTATTACTAAAGAAATGCAATACTCAAGAAACTACGTTAATATTAAGCCTCTAATAATGTAGAATAGAAGCAGGCTAAAGGTATGACAGTGAAATGCTAAATGACAAATGTACACGCCTACTTGAAAGCGCGTGCACTACACTAACTGTCCCCTACTAACATGCACTAGCATGTAGCATACAAGATGTTCATGATCCAGTAGATACCTAATAATACACATGGGAGGAACATAAACAGTAGTCACTTATTATAATAATGAATCTATACTTGGAATAACTAAAAGGTTGCAGGCAACAGTACTGCGCCGGTAGCCTACTACCGCATAGGCTACTTCGCTTCTCTCACTCTGTCTCCCCTCCGAGTCCGTATGCGCCCTACGCAACAGAACTCCGGACACAGCAGCAAAACGACAGTGCAGTTAATTGATACATGAAAGTATTAATAGTGTTGTCTTGTGTGTGAGTAATGTGTATTGTAAAGTGTTATAGATATATACTTAAAGAGAGCTGCAATGCATAGTAAAATAAAGATATATCCCACTCATCATCCCCATGTGTTCTAGCTAGCAGGCCAAGTCACAGGAACAACGAGTCCCAGCACCGAAAGCGAGAACCCAGGAGAAGACTGTAGAGAACACAAGGACAGATAAATTACGTTACTCTACTATACCGGCACTACGAGCGAGCTGTAGTCTCGGGTGCTACACTCGCTCCTGGCTCGGTATGCAAATCAAGGCTAAGTCCTCGTCCCTCTACAGACAACTCCTGGGCATGGTCGGGCTCTTACACATGGCACCAGTCTAGTCACAAATGGGATGATGAGCGGGGCATATAACTCGTGAACATGTAGAACGTTCACCAACTATCCTCATCAAGAAGATCGCTGTTCACATTAACCCCTTAAATCTAATACATGTAAATATATGCTTGTCCTAAGAGTAATACGAGAGGTGAGTGCTGAAACTCCTTTAGGACCTCAAGGGAAGGTTATGCATTTAAATAGAGAGAAGAATGAAATGAGAGTAATGTCGTCAGAGAGAAAGAGTGCAACCGTGAGAAGTTGGGAGAGAGAGCTAGGGATGTTAGAATCTCAAAGGTTCTAGGCAACCTGGTCATAGGAACACGCAGCCAACCTCCAGGCAGTGTGCTGTACGACAACATGGGCCCAGCCCAGGCAGGCAACAATGGACTACCAACCCTATCGCGCCTAGCTATAAGGGCAAGGCTGCCAACCAGTCCATACGTCTGGCAACCACCCGGCCGGCAGCGCGGCGCGTTGCTACCCTCTTGCTCTGAAGCCCAACTCACTCTCTCTCTCTGAACTCCCATTATCCTATCTATCAACTTCTCTATTGATACTACATATTAAATGGAAGGTCTCGACATGGCTTAAAACAAAACCCACCACTGGTTAGCACATGACGAGACCTTTGCAGAGATACAAAGAACATAGTTATAAGTTGTCACACTCAATATACATAGCGGCTGACGGTAGCCAGATCACGGGCGGTACAGTGGAGTACCAAGGAGTACAATCAGGTTGCGTTGCCCAGCACTGGGGTGCGTCACACTCTCAATTTGTGTTTTTCTCCATTTGTCCTACATGTTACACTAGATAACTACTCAAAACCCACCTACAGTAACTATCATTTTAAATCATATTACACACACACACACACACACACACACACATATACACACACATATACACACACACACACACTCTCTCGCT